>DWJK01005533.1:0-11092 GCA_018248815.1 Croniades pieria auraria
CGTTAGCCGGCAGGATGCACCACGTGCAGGTGAGGTTGGCTAGGAGCACTAAGGTGAAAGTGTGCTCCCTTACATCCCTCTTCTTTGTGGGTAACGGAATTTAATATTTAGGACCTTAATCCAAATTACAATGTTATTACTCGCAAATTATTTTGTAACTTTGTGAATATGACTAAATGGAAAAAAAAATGCACAACACATATAATTACACATCAGACAGAGCCTACGCCTATGTACATACACGGTAGATTTTTTACTGTAACATACCGTAACATCACGCCTGTAATCCCCGAAGGGGTAGGCAGAGGAGTGTAGTACACTCCCACGATCCATCAGTTACGTTTAAGTCCCATGTAATTGGTGGTGAGCATACGGGCACAATTCCAGACTCCGAATCACTACAAGAAATTCTAAATTAGAAAAATACAATAGTACCCGACCAGGGATTTGAACCCAGGACCATCCGATTGGCAGTCGCGCTTGCAACCAGTCGACCAACGAGGCAGTATAGTTTTTTTAGAACAAGAAATCGACAAGGACTCGGTATAAACAGTCGTGCTCATCGAATAAATATGTCTTCTAGGCAGGAATCAAATCCACAATCCCAGCTCAGAAATCAGTTTTGCTAACCACTGCCACTATAGGACAGGTATTGGCTTATTATCACTCTGTCGTTACATTTTCCTGTTAAATCGTTCCACATGACATGCGTAAAAAATCAACCTTATAATTAGAACCACCCTATTCAATATTATCTAGTACTATAAATGTATAGAAATAAATAAAATAGAATTCATATCAATACAGGAGCCATTTGCCTACGAAGTGGGACGACCCTACAACTAAATAGAGGATTAATTTTATTCACTTAGCGTAGGAGAGTTTTGCCAAGCCTTTTCGGGGGTTTTTAGGACCATACAAAAACATAGAACAGACCGGTTGGCCTTTAATTCAAATTTCCATCAGCCCTCCTGTTTGTGGTTCGCGTGTTCAGGTTTATAAAATACAAATTTAAATATTAACTAAAACAACATTTTAACCGAAGGCTCACACGTCGTTGTCAACTCTTTTATCTTTCAACTGTTAAATATCTCTTCTCTGAATGAGAAGGGTTTATTTAGGACACAGTCGACCACGGTGATGAGGTACAGATCAAGGAATTTAACAGATTTTAGAATACAATCTGGAGACATTTTTAAATTGTAGGTTTTCGCTCATGTTTTTCTTCAACATCATTAAGTGAGATTTTTTCTTAAAACTCACATAGTTTTTTTTGTTTCTAGCATTTACCAGAATTCGAATCCCAGATCTGCAAAAAGAGAGATTGCAGCCTAAGTAATTCAGCCATCAATTTCCATTGTATTACGCAAACCCTTCATGAAATTGAAAATTATATCGTTCTTCATCATCTTCTTCATCCGATACAAATTATGCGACTTTTTAATCAATACGCTCATCACAGGTACAGAGATAATAGATCAAAATGTATTATAATATATCTTTTTGATTAAATAGCATGTACTACAGAAGGTAATACTTCAACAACGCGACTTTAATGTGAAACAAAGCTTTTGAAAGCTTACACACGTTTGTGTACGTGTATAACTTTTAAGCCTGTGTTTTCGGGGTATTGTAGAGTATTTGGAAGCTGAAAAAGACTACATTTGGTAATATTATCCTCAGTTGAGTTATAAATATACTTGCCGCGTATGAGACGTTTGTTGTTCTGAAAAAAAATCAACGATATATCTCGGAAACATTTTCATTATGTTTGTACATTTCTTAGCTATACTTAGCGAACATTATATAAAACTTATTATAACTTTCACAAAGTTCCTTAACTAATCGACTAACTTTAACAAGTTAGCTAACTAATTGTTAACAAGAGTGAGGAATCTCTTACCTGAAAGCTTACAAAGTATTTGTTACATTCATTGTTTGCATCTTGAAATAGAATTTTAAATTAGGATTCTCCGGATTATTTCTTTGATATATTTTTACGAATAATAGCATCGGCCTCGTTGCATGTGCCAATAATAACCACGAGTCACCTTGAGTGGCTCGTTAAGGTAGAATCACGTCCTACATATGTAGATTGCTTACTAAGATCCTTAGGGCGTTGTGACGCCTCCCATGACATCATCCATAATAAGTCTTTAATATACTGTACTGCATTGTTAGATTATGCATTCTTAATGTGTTTTATGATATGTGATGAAATAACAATAATGTTTTGACTTTGCCGAGTTGCTTTCCCTTTGACGATTTATTTTTCGTGTCTGTCATCAGACCGGTCTGCTGCGCAAAGGGATCTGAATTCCCGGCCGGCCGAAATATCCGAATGATGGATTTAATTATCCATCTGGGTCTAGGTATTCATATAATTATCAGCACGAACATTTACAATACTGATGAAAGCAATGACGTCACGATCGAAACCATTTTTCTTTTCGATATTCGACATCGATATTTCATCATTATTACGCTCAATTTAAAATCGTGTTCCCGTAATTTGTTTTATTCGAACAATAAAGTCAGATATTCCAAAACATTCATCAATTATCAGATTGGATGGCCGGTGGCGATGGGCCTCGCGTGTTCGCTGGAACAGCAACGTTTACAGTTTTCAGAGTCTAATTAGTTACACGGAGAGAAAAGATACCGACGACCATATCCACGGTATACTCCAACGGGAAACAATAAAAAAACGTTGTTTTTACACTTTTCACTTTTTCCTTGTTTGAAGTTTGCAAGTCTGAAATATTAATTAAAGTCAAAGTTGGATATACACCGGCGTCGTAATTCGTCAGGTGAATAATGGATTTCGGAACGGAAAACAATTGTTAGATATGCTCGTTCTTACTTTTTCTATAGTTCTTTGTCTTTGTGTTTTTTCTAGTCTCCTCGCGATGTGTGTTTATATCATATAAGCGGATAAAGAAACAATAACGTTTCATTTATTTTTACCGATAAGCAGAATTCCTTGTATTATTAGTTCCGGGCTTAGACTTGTGTATTAACTTAATCCCCAGAAATAGTAACGCGTTTCCACCGACTTCAAGAATAAACATTAGATAAATATTTGAATGGACCCAATTGAGCATTTGTATTATTGGGAAGTCTGCACACTAATTTCTTATTTTCTGAGCATGAAACAGCATTTAGGGGATCGAATTTCCCCGCAACCCAGTCTATGATTAGTTTTGAGTTTTAACCCCTCAAGGTCAAGTTGAAGGTGAATATTTGAAATAGTTTTATCACTCAGAATAGTTGTGTACAACTCAAAGCGATAAATGTTTATTATGAATTACTAACCTCTTCCTAAAGGACCATATCCTCAACTTTCATAACTGTTATAGGCTCAGGTTATACTACAAACTCCACTGACAATAAAACTCGTTTGGTCTAGGATGTAATATCCTTGCCAACTTGCAGATAAGCACAGTCGCCTTTTTCCTTATTGAGTAATAACAGTGAAAACAAAAGATGTTGCTTCTAATTTACTGTTAAATGGTACAGATAAAAAATTTGGATACCTGCATAAGTACATATAAGCCTCTGCGTGTTCAATTCTTTTCATGTCAACCAATTTAACCACAGCAATTATGGAAATTTACACGAGAGTTCTCACATACGAGACCAACTCCACGTAATGACCATCCAAAACAGCGAAACGTTTGCAAATATTTTCCGTAAATGTTTATTCATACAAGGACCAACCAAAATAAATGATACTTAACATTGTTACGAAATTTAAATTTATACACCGTTTAAATACTTTTCTATAGCAGTAATAAAATATTAGTTACTAAAAATGCGTGTTAATGTTAAATTTACTCGCGTAAATATGTCAACTTCTAACCCATCTCATTTTCAATTTCTGAATTGGTCTGCATGGAATATGCTTGATTGGCGAACTATTAAAGGATGATTTTCCGAAATTTCAGCCTTTAATTCCAATTATCTTCAAATACACTCTAATTATTCTTCGACAAACAAACCTAGTTCTAACGATGTTGAGCTAACTAACGCAGAAACCATTATCCCGTTCAACCAACCTAATCGTTTTCGATAGTCTCAAGCATATCAATTACCGTACGCTCTCTGTATAACAATCAACAGATTTTAATATGTAAAATTTAATTGGTCTTAACCCACCTCACTTAACTAACCACTTAGAATTGTACCTCTCACTCCGGTCGTCCTGGGTTCAATTCCATGGCGCGAAACTTCTTTACAAAAATGTGCGTTTTCCGATTAAATATCACTTTGCTACTGCAGTGAACTACTGCGTGCACTAATGCGTGTGAAGTCTGCCAATCCGTACTTGGCCAGTGTTGCAGAGCATAGCTTTAACCCTCTCATTCTGAGAAGAGATCCGTGTTTCAATAATGGAATGACAAAAAGGTCTAAAAAGAGAGAAGACAGATACAAAATAAATAGAAATAAATTAAAAAATGGATAAATATGGTATAGATTGAACATATTAAACTACCCCAGCGATTCTCTTGTACATTAAAGACTTTAGAAGCCGTGTAATAAATTTGTTATTCATTCACGACTCAGCAATTTCTTTGTATTTCAGATCGTCGATTTTTTCAAGTCAATGGACTTCCATAGCAGAATTATATCCCATGATTTTTCTTTCATGGCAATACCAAGATTTTATATTTGTATATATGTACATCTTTCTGTATTGGAAATAAAAATGTTTAATGAATTAAAATCACTAACCAAGTTAAGTGATTCTAGATTATTTTACGGTGCCCGATATATCGAAATCCAGAAGGTTGAGAAGTCTGCGAGTATTGCAACTGTCTTTTAAGTTTAGCCAATGATTAAATAATTTAAATACACATCATAATTTAAAGAGGAAACATTAGTATTGGGCACTCCTCGGGACTTGCACATGTCCATAGACGACGGTGGCCATTACCATCAAGTAGCCCGTCTGGTGTTTTCCAG
The DNA here is from genome assembly GCA_018248815.1 of Croniades pieria auraria. Lineage (NCBI taxonomy): Eukaryota > Metazoa > Arthropoda > Insecta > Lepidoptera > Hesperiidae > Croniades > Croniades pieria. The sequence goes on from DWJK01005533.1 coordinate 4,966, forward strand.
GATAAAATTAAAAAATTGCAATTAGTAATTAAGTTAGAAATTAACTTATATAGATTTAAAAATAAGGCATAATTTATAACAAGTATGTACCTACATAAATAATAAGAAAGATATGAAAACAATATTACTTATAACATAAGAAAATACAACTTTTCACTTAAATATACCAAAAAGTAAAAACGTAACATCACGCCTGTAATCCTCGAAGGAGTATACAGAGGAGTGTAGTACACTCCCACGTTTCACCAGTTACGTTTACGTCCCATGGAATAGGGGTTGAGTCTATTGCCATACACCGGGCAAAGATCCAGGCTCCGAGTCCCTACTAGAAATCCTAAATTAGAAAAATCCAATAATACTCGAGCCGGGATTTGAACCCGGAACCTTCCGATCGGCAGTTGCGTACAACTCGACCAACGAGGCAGTAAAAGCAGCTGATTTTTAATGGCAATGTTACAAGCATTTCAACAGTAAATTTAAATATTAAGTCATGTAACAAAATAACTCGTGAGATAATGAAACTTGTTACTTTTGTTTGCCTTAAATTCACCATATTACATATATTCCTAGTAAACCCATAAACATAATCGGTTCATTGTGCTCACGGCTTAATTTAAAATTTCATCTCAACCAATGAATAATGTAACCATAATTGAAGACCCGTCGAGATATCTGGGTTAATCCACAAAAAATCTTGACCCAAATAGCGTAATTGGTGATAAATCCAAGCATAATGCGTTCGTAACACGATTCTATTACGGATAAAGTATTTGCGACTACTTACAAAGCGATCAACGCAAATGATCTTTGTCTTACGAACGGCACTCGGTGCGTTTCCCATACTTGTATCCAATCACCCTAATCGATTTTTGGGCAAAATATATAAAATATAAGGCTAAGAATGTTTTAGAAAATTGTCTGTCTTATCATCATCACCATCGACCTATTTCAGTCCACTGCTGAACATAGGCCTCTCTCAATGTGTGCCATCGCGCCCTGTCCTCGGCTTATATGTCTGTCTTATACCAACAGTAATATTAAAACAATAGTAAGTCCTAATAAAACAACGAGAGGATTGGATAGAGCAAACATGCTAGAACTTTAACTATCTCAGCTACGAGGATATTCCGAGAAATATCGTCATATTTTATGTATAATCTAAGAGGATTATCTGGTAAAAAGCATCTTGGAAATTTTCCTGTTTACGTTCTAAAGAAATTAGGTTTTCTCTCAAGAGTTTTGATCTTGGTTGGCCTACTTTGTACGTTCATCTCGTCATTTCTAAGATTTGAGAAAAGCTGGTCGAGACAGCTTTGCGACTTACCATTAAAATGTTAATGTTAAAATTTTTCTAATATCAAAATGGAATACCCATTTTGTACAGTTTCATGGATATTGCCATTTTTGATACGTCAAGGTACGATTGGTTAAGAGGTATACATATACATATGCATATATAGGATATTTTGATGTTTTTAATCTAAACAGGAATCTTTAAAACGAGTTCTTGGTGGTTTCGGTTTTGTAGGTTTTTGATTATGATTAGAATAGTAAGAGACCGTATATGTAAGTGCCAATGAGTGCGAGAGAGAAAATCTTCGAGAAAATCTAGTTGTAAGATCTTTTACAATACTACTACTGCTTATTTCAATACAATAAACTACTACCAAAAATACTGACTGTTTCATTGGTCGAGTGGGTGCAAGCGCGACTGCCGATCAGGAGGAATTGGGTTCAAAGCCCGGATCGGGTGGTATTGGATTTTTCTCATTTAGAATTTCTAGTAATGACTCGGAATCAGAATCGGTGCTCGGTGTATGGCAATAGGCTTACCACTTATTCCATGAGACTGAAACGTAACTGGTAAAACGTGGGAGTGTACACTCCTTTGCCCACCCCTTCAGGGATTACAGGCGTGATGTTACGTTTTTGATGTTACGTAAAATACTGCTACTTAACCTAGCCTCGTAACTTCTATTCCCCACATTGCTTCGCAAATCGTTTACGATTTGCAAGACATTATATGGGAAGTAAAGTAAAAGAGATATCGTAGAGGAAGAAAGAAATCGACAAATGTAAGCTTCGCTCCACTGAGCTCAGCTTTACACGAATGACCGTTTTTTGTATCGAAGTTTTCATTTTAAGGACACTTTAAAATGGTTTATCGTTAGGATATTACTACGTTCAAAACGTTTTGGGATAGTGCGTCTTTTTATTATTGTGTTAGATCAAAGGCCACATTTTACTATTAAATCATCATATAATTCATGAGAAAGGACCTCGTACAGGTCTGAAACTAGTCGGGCCATCCCGAAATACGTACCTGAGTTAAGCCGGTACATTTTTTATCAAAGGCCACATTGTTTATTTTCTTATTCTCAGACTCTCTCTTCAATTAGCCAGTTTTGGGGACAGTTCGGCAATTCTTTTACTAAGCGAAATAATTTACAGCTTTTGCAATCTCGCTTTACTGTTTGATACTCGTATTAATAATGTATTCTATAATATGTACTATTGTACATTATTGGGTTGTGCATCCCTATATTCTTTGTATTCTTGTCCCAAACGACGCTTGACATTCCAATCATACTCCTACAATGTTCCAACGATTCATTTGTGGTGTATTGAATGTACGAACCTCTTCAGCATATTTATTATGAAATAATTATATCTATTTCTATGTATGTATATGTAAAATGTTTTTTTATTATTAATAACCTAAAACTGAAGTACTCTGAACTTTACATCAAAGGCCACTTAATTTAGCAATGTAATTAATGTACCTAATTGAGGACAAAGTTATGCTATAATTAAAAGTTTTCATCGATAAATTGAAATCAAATGAACAAGCTCCATTGTGACGTTTGAGCGAAATTTAGGGCTGGCAGTAATCAAGTTAGTGATTTTAAAAAGTCATTTTGGACGAGAACGCAGCTCACGGGGTAAAAGAGCTCCACATTCCGAAAACGCCAAAGATACTTCGAGTGTAACTCTGTACATAATGTGTAACAAAATGCTAACTAGTTGGCAACAAACCATGCAAATGTCGTGACAACCCTAAACATGCCATTAATTATCGCTCCGTTCTACACATGAAACATGTTCATACAAGAAATAAAAAACATAAACCGTTCCATGAGTTCACGTAAAACATGTTCGCCGACAAATAAACCACGAACATGTTGTAGCTACTTACTACGGTTGGATGAAGAAGAAATAAACTTAAATATTTTAATACTGGAATTTTGTTTTGGTTTTCTAGAAGTATGTACAGCTGATAATACTGTACAGACAGAGTATGATAGAGACATCACAGAGAGAAAGAGAGAGATATTACTGTACATGAGAGACATAAGAGATTTATGTACGTTAGGAATACTTGTACATGAATTATGTAGGTTAAGAATATATTATGATGTCCATGTTTTGTAAAATGAAACAATGATAAAAATTAAGATAATATAAAAGTCAGTTAACGATTATATTATCAGCCGCCATCGTTTAGTTTTAAGTGGATGGCAAAAATTCTTAAAACTCCAGTGTTTTGTAAATAATGTTTTTGGCCGTGCTGTGATCCTTAACATAATTCTTGTTGGATTTACGTTTTACATCATCCACGTTTCGCAGTATTCAAATATATAATCGGAAAATTCAGCGGTGATTTTAAAAATTACTTCCTACATTTCATTGAGTTAAAACTTAAGTGAACTTTGAAAAAACAAATACTAGAAAGATACCCTACTTATTGTGCTACCTCTGGTTTCTAGAAGCAAGTAATGGAAAAATTCTTCTTCGCGTAATTTTGAAGGAGTTATCTCAGCATATTTTTCTATTTTTATTCTAGGCTGCTTCTTGGTAAAGTAATCCATCAAACTTAATCATGGTAGGGCACTATTTATATTCTATTAAGGTCACGTCCGGTCCCTTGTATAAAAACAAAACCTTTGTCAGCTGGAAAACTAATAAATCTTACTCGGGATAGGAAAAGGTATGGTGGGGTCTAAGATGTGGCAAAATTTTTACGTACAATAATTCATTTATTAACATTAAAAATGAAATTGGGACATAAATTGACCAAAAATTCGGCAACTTTTCGTACAACTGTAGTTACACGTGTACTCAAATGGAATGCGTTTCAATTTGTATCTCTGTCACACTTCACTCCGAAATGTAACAGTATTGGCACTGCTGTCGAACAGCAATAATTGGTGGACTAATTTAGCAAAATCAAAGCTTAATAACTTGACCTTTACTCTAATATCATTCTTGTAAATCGCTCGTCGAACGATACACGAGTATAAGTACTGTTGGTGGCATTTCCGACTAAGCTTGGTTTTCTAATTTAGTGCGACATGGTTTCTAATTGGTGCGAAAACTGATTTCCTACCAATACTGCAAGCTTTTTATATTTTACATTTCAAGTCAGTAGTCAACGGCACTCTATCGGCTAATGATGATAATAATACGAAGTTCGCATTATCTGAACTTTAGCGTTCAATGTAGTTTCTATGTATTTCTATAACCGCCTGTTGGCAATGGAATTATTTCAGTATGCGAAGGATGGTCAAAAGAACGCTGCCAAGGAAGGCAGATAACTTTCTAATTAAACAAGAGGGAATAGTGTGCTTGATGTGGGTGGGTGGGAGCTTTGAGTGAGAGTTACTTGGTTATAAATATGCATCGCTTAATGGTCACTTGTTATTAAATTGTTGAGTTTCAGTATTTCTGCGGTAATCCATTAACTTTCAAAAACATTGTTATTTCCTGCACGAAGACATTGATGGATACAGAAAAACGATGTCAGGTCCGTTAGTGTGGAAATCGTTGGCACTCGTTGCTCTCTGTTTATCCCGTAAGGCTCCTCACGTAATGATATAATATTTTCCTCACTCTCTCTGAGGCTCTTAATAGATAGATCACTATTTTACAAATATTCTACCATATTTTATCAATAACTTAATAGTAATCGCATTTTCACCTTTTGTTCATCATCCGCTCAAATTTTTTCTTTTCCTTCTAATCGAAAACCCAGTGACACGACGCAACCTGCTGGTTCAAGTTCAGTCTTGAAATCGTCATTTATCACGTCAGATACGACAGATATTAATTCAGTTCTCGCCTGACTTTGATGTGTTAAATTGATGAATAATTCAGTAACTATCTCTGGTAGGTTGTAGTTTAGAATTCAATAGCTTCTGCCTCTGCGATCAGATGGAAATTGAAAGTGGATAGCGAGTGTTGGTGAAATAACTGAATGATATAAATAAATTATAACGCTACCCTAAATTATAGGATTACACAAAAAACGATTCTGAGAGACGATTGAACCTTAAATAGCTATGTTTCTATGAATATAATAATCCTAGGCTTTACTTTGTTTTGATAAAAATGTAGCCAAGCATGACATTTGAATATTAAAATTGGATATAGGCAATATCTATACACAGTAGTAGTAGCCAGACAAACAGGCAGATGGGCCGCTTGGTGGTAAGTTGTTACCGTCGTCTATGAGACATAAATTGTGAACATAAATTGATGAACACACACTCTGGTAGAAAAGATTGTTATAAACCAATGTGTGTGAGTTCTGGCTATGAAAGGATTATTATTACCATTTCAATTATTACTGGTATTTACAACGATTTTAACATCTTCCACTTGACAACGAATCTTTCCCCAACTATGTTAGGTCTGAAAAATTTACTGAGATGTAGCAAATAAAATTAAAATACGGTATATGTAAAAAAGAAATAAATAGGGTAAACGGCTCATGTACTAACATGCCTGTTAAAAGTTAAAAGTTTTACAACAAAAGTCGTGCCTTAACCATGATTCGTACAACTGGGTAGTTATATCAACTCGCTGGAAATACGTGAAAACTTGCTTAAATATTTATTTATTTATTCATCAAGGCACAATTTTAACGTAAATATTACAGATTTTTATTCTAATTGTTTACAAAAAATGAAATAATTTTTCGGCAGTTCTGCGAAATGCAGCAGGCGTTGAAGCAAATGAGTCCAGACTTGGATCCCAATTTATTTATTTATTTTATTTATTTAAATTTTTGCAGCACCTTAAACTAAGGGATACAAGGGCGTACTTAATGCCTAATGGCATTCTCTCC
>DWJK01005534.1:0-11092 GCA_018248815.1 Croniades pieria auraria
GCGCGCCATGGATTTGAACCCAGAACTCCCGGAGTGAGAAGTTGAATTCTTAACCACTAGGCTATCACTGCTTAGAATTTATTTGCTGAAAGTTATTTAACTGGATTTGGTGTTTGAGATATTCGGTTTACTTTAGTTTTGTAATGATGTTTCGAAGAATGTAATATTCCGACGAGAATTTGCTAGACCATAATTATCTTGAAAACAGTGATTGACTGACTCGGTACTAAAACATTGTAAGTTCAAATTCAAATTCAAATTCTTTTATTCATTATAACGTATATACATACACTCAATGAAGGTCATGTCTTAGTCATTGTACTTCGGCTTTGTGCGCCCCTCAGGCTATAGAAGACCGGGAGAAAAAAGCCGGAGAAAAAAACTCCCAGCACTCTTTTAAATAACAAATTAAATATAAAAGGGTCTGATCTATGCTCAAGGCATTCATATTTGCTATACCATATATAAGTGTATGGAAAACTATGGACGAGAAACAAACTAGTGATTTAACGTAAGGATTGTACATTAGCTAGTAACGCTATGGAACTAGAATACTTTTCACTTCCCTCGTGGTTAGCAAAGACTTCATTGATTAAGTTTAGTTTAATGGCTAAACTACGCTTACCTTTAATTGTACATTTTTCGCCGCTAAGTTTAGTTCATTCAACTTGTTTTTTACACTTTGTGGGTTTACATTGTACCCATGAATAGGTGGATTCATCTGTGGACGATTATATATAGTCGCTGGAGTAGAGATGAATTGTGGCTCCAAATGAGATTTCTGTACATGATCTGGTTTCGTATTATCGTTTTTATTTATATCCTCATTCGAAGCAGTCGTTTTAGTATTAGTGTACAATTTTTCCTCATGGTTTTGTCGTTCTGGATTCTTTAAAGGTAGTGGTGCGTACTGAACGTGATGATAGTTTGTCAACTGGGGTCGGCCTTCAGGCCGCTTATCACGTGGATTGTTATTGGAATAGGGAAAAGGTTTAGACGTGGTATAAATGTGGATGAAGTTCTGTTTGTACGACAGGGGCACATCTCCGAGTTCGTAACTTTGTGACGAGACAGCTTGCTTAGATGCTAACTCCGCAAAAGTTGTCAAAATAGTTGTTGCGCCGACTAAGATCTGCTAACAAATAAATTATCTAACAAAAATAGAATTGCAAGCTGTATTTTTTAATATTATGATATATTTAATATTATAAAATTAACGATATTCGTAATATATCTTTTCTTATAGATAAGCTGATATTGTTGTTGAAATAAATCAATGAATCAATCATCTGAAACCAATGAATTAAACACATCCATAGTAAAAAATACTGCGTGGTGTATGTCAAAAGTGTTCACAGATACTGTCACGCGGTGTTGATATATGACAAAACTCCAACGACCGTGTTGCTGGCGAAGCACGATAAAGCAATATCAAGATAAGGCTGCTATAGTTGCTTCGAAGAATTAGCTTTTCCTCCTACTGTGTTACCTTGCCATGTCTAGTTCTAGTGAACTGTCACAGAAAGTTTAAAGGACATGTCTAAGCAAAAATATCAATATCACATCAGTATTATGCAATAGATTTTAGACAATTCGAAGCATTGAAGCTTTTTACTTTTTGACATAGCACAATATGAATCACAAGAACTTACATAGTAGTAGGAACACATCTTGTCTCGATTCAGTCAACAAGTCGTAAGTTAACCTCGGACTTCTGCCACCAGACGCAAATACTCCACTTATATACGTTCGTGCACTAATCAAAAGAGAAATCGGCTGTTATATAACAATTATTATATCTTCATGTGTAACTGTCTTTCTTTGTTCCCGGCGTCCTATAAAGCCGATGGATCGGACCTTTCTCCAGCTACTGCCAGTTGACGAAAGTGTCTATTCATCGACGTGATGATTGAGACTTAGCTGTTCAATGCATATTTACTAGTCATTGACAGACAATGGACTAATAGTTATTATTGACTTGTATTGTTTAGATGTCAGGCGCAAAACATTACATCACACTCTTTTATATGAAAGAGATAGAACTAAATTTCCTAATATTTGTCTCCCTTGCACAAAAATGCCGTATAGATGTCGTATTTTATATTTTGTTTAAATATCAAGATCAGATGTCACGTGAAGAGTTCTCACGATTTATTATTCATTATTATAAGTTGTTTCTTTAAAAACTGCATTAAAATACTCGCATTACTTTTGAAAAATTCATTTACATAATATGAACTTCAAAAAGGCCTTTATAATACAAAGTATATCGACTTTATTTATTCGAAATGTTTTGCAAGATTCCATTGAACTTTAATTTTATGATGACGTTTCCCAATCTATTCGGTCTACTTCTGAATAAAAATATATTTCGTACTTACATACGAATCGCTTAATCATATGATTAACGTAATTTTTACGGTCATATTGTTACAAAGGTTCTTTAGAAGATTTTTTTTCTTGTTAAGGAAATGGTTTTCTGTCAACGTTTTGTCATGTAAAATATATTCTCACATCTGTATACATATATTATGTATGTATAACAATGTACGTAATAGTCATTACGTACAACTTTAATTTGTCAGTAGCAGTTGTAGATTTTAGCGTAGCATCACAGCTGGAAAGCATGTCAAGACACATCACACAAGACGCTGTGTCCAAAAAATAGAAAAGTGGTAAAATCATAATTTATTACATAACGTATCAAGCTTAAACACGAACAACAAATTGAACACAATAATCGTTGCATCAGTACCCACTTCACGATCTCCGTACGTGAATTATTAAAACAAGCGTAATAATTCAATAGTCCCACGCGTGACTTCATTTTAAATTTTATAGTCCGAGATTTGTTACGAAAACTAATCTATTTTTAATAAGCCGCGAGCATAAGTGCCAGATAAGTTGTTGACACTCGCCCTGTAGTTTGGAGGCCAAAGCCTCGGGCTTTTTGCAAATGTTTAAGTTATAAGCGGAGCGTATTAAATAAATTTGTTTATGTACTTATAATGTAACATCATGCATGTGGACCCCGAGCAGGTAGGCTGAAGAGTGTAGTAGATTCCCACGTTTCACCAGTTATGTTTACGTTATGTTTACGTCCCATTATAGAATAGGTGGTAAGCCCGTTGTCAAACACCGGACGAAAGTCCAGACTCCGAGCTACTACTAGACATTTTGACTAGAAAATCTAAGTTAGGAAATCCAAGTTAGACAATCAAGTCAGAAAATCTAAGATAGACAAATCAAGTTAGAAAATCCATGTTAATAAAATTGAATAGCATACAATCCCAGATTCGAACCCAGAACCTCACTATCAGTAGTCCAACGAGACAGGCGTTAAATATTATGTTAATTTTATAATATGTTATAAATTAAGTTATAGTTCTATTATTGAAAATCATAAGAATTGTTAGAAAAAAATTAAAATGAGCACATATGTATCATCTATTGTCCCTGATCCCTGTAATTACTTGAATTGAATTTTAAAAATGATTTATTAAAGCTTATTATGTTTTCTTGTATAATAACCTTGATATTTTCCCAAGCCAAATATGAAATGAAATATGAAATATGAAATGAAATGAAATGAAATACGTTTACGAAGTTGAAGTAAAGAGTATATACGTAGATGAAAATTTCCTCACAGAACATGTACAGGAGCATTTGTATCGGAATCAGGGTAGGTGTCTATTAACTACATGAATGTCTTACCCCATAAGAACTTGTCATTCTAAAGTTATACAAAGCAATACGGACATTAAAATCAAATTAAATTTATATATATATAACATACTCGTATTTCCGCTCCTACTTAGACCATACAGTGATCCGTACATTCGTACATATGAAAGCGTAATGCAACGCACTGTGACGCGAACCGGTCAAATATGCGGCCGGTTATCCGTGACCTTAAAACTGGGTCATAATTCGCTTCACGCTCACAATTCAATAGATGTTGCTTTCTTTTATTACTGTATGATATATGCTTCAAATTCTAACCCACATAAATATTTCAGGAAGCAAATTTTTTTGGTCTTAATTATGAAGACTTTTCCTGTTTTTTATATACAGATATGTATATATATATACATGTGTCTGTGTCTATGTATATACATATGTGTGCGTATATTAACCAAGATGTACCGGATTATAAAGCAGTAAATTTCTGGTGTTGAAATGTCTTCAGAACTGTTACAGTCTAAGGATTTATTTTAGATATGCGTAAGTAACGATTTTAAATTTACCTTCAAAAGAGAATAGAAGGACTTTGGGACCTATCTGTCTACCTACGTACCGATCTGTCTGAGTTTTAAGAATTCGAAATTAAGAGCTAAATTAACAACCTTGCTCATTGTATTGTGAAAGGCTTTTTGAACAAGGAAAAACTCATACATAAGTCAATGCTTCATGTACTGGACAACTTTATATTTTGTCAGATTAAATCTATTTCCGTAGGAAATTTAATCAATTGATTTTCAGCGGTATTAGCGTTAAGTTAATAAATAAACATTTTGGGACATCTCCACACCCTGCCAAATGGCAGGATCAAATGATCACAAATTAGGTCGCTCCTGTAAATAATGGTAACCAGACTGATAAATTATTAGATAAATATAAAAGAATTTACATACATATATCTATATGCATATTTTTAGCACCAAATTTGCGGGAATCGAACTCAACTCACTTCACAATCACATTTAGTTTTACTAATCTCTGGACTAACGGATCACTCAACATAATAGATACACAGTTATTTGATCGCTTATAATATTATAATTGGCCATAACTCATTCGCATTGACTACACAGTGCTCTTAGGCGACTACGTAACGAAACATCGTTCCCAAAACATTGGACGACAAACGTAATTTTGTTTCGTGGTTCTATTACAGAATTGTGTCAGAACACGAATTACAAGCACTAAAATAACCACGAGAACCAAATCCGAAACTACCATATTTAGTTCTCTAATTCGTATGTTCTGTTATGGTATGTTAATTAGTGGTGCAGATTACGAAAACCTGTAGACTATTTGGCGCCGTTCATAATGAACGTTGATCTATGATGAGATACCATTCGTTGGTGTGAATCATCTTCATTCATATGCTCTGGTTAATCACGTGTAACATAATCATAGAGTTCGATGACACCGTATCTTCTGAATACATTACTTGCTCATTTTAAATAAAAGCGAGATGAATTTAATCTGTTCTTTTTAAATAACAGGATAACAGTGGGGGAGACTGGGACGGTATGGACTTAGTGCTTTCATTTAAATGTTTTTCATTACGTAAATCTGATTAGCCTGCATTAAAATTGTATCGTGTTACGTTTCTTATTATTATATAAAAGTAGTTAAATCTAATTAAAGGCTTTAGAGAGACTAAACTGTATTTTTAGGGATCTGCCCTACTACAACGTAATGGAGTATAGTGCAGGCCTCATCCTTTTGGAAGTAAATACCCATCAGTCATGTATGTCCAATGATACAAAGTGTTCTCCATATCGTTTTTTGAGGCGTGTATAATTAGCGAATTTAATTTAATTAGCGAATTGAACCATGTCTTTTTTTTCGTACAATTCGTCTGGAATTATTCAAGACAAGAGGGAATACGCAGTTTCTAGACAAGCGTGTTACATCCTGAGTTATATTAACAGTAGAACGATAACAGTGGGTTGATGATACAAAAATGTGGTTATGCAAATAGTAAACGTGTCCTCAATGAGATATTATTTATTATTATATTTTAAATAATAAAGGTAAATTACAACATAAGAATCTTTGTTATGTTGACTAACTAACTAACCTACAAGCTAACCGACTAACTGACTAACCAACAAGCTTAGAGCTTAGCGTATTGTGTAAGAAGTTCAACGAAAAAGATAATATTCAAACGAAACTATCATAGAGTTAAATATATTAGTTAAGACAAAGAAAGCGCAGTAATCTATCATCCAGTAGCTTCGTGGCTCGTCGACCTCGCCGCACCCAAAATTTGTTTACTATATAAACCACTTGTTACTGTGGCTATACATCAGTTGAACTCTTGATTTCACATCACTATGTTCTCTAAAGTAAGTCGAATAACTGCAATATTAAAAAATTAAAACGTTGACAGCTACAACTAAATTACTACGATTTTGTCTTGTTTTTCAGATTGTTGCTCTTAGCGCGGCACTGGCTGTAGCTTCGGCTGGCCTCTTGCCCCAAATCGCCCCTCACTACTCCTCGGCTGCTGCGGTTTCATCCCAGAGCATTGTTCGTCACGACCAGCCCCATGCTATCGCTACTAAGATCCTTGCCGCACCTGTGGCCAAGGTCGCCGTAGCCGCTCCCATTGCTTACCATTCCGCCCCTATCGCGTACGCCAGTCCTGCCCACTACTCCTCGGGTCACGCTGTTTCATCCCAGAGCATCCTGCGTCACGACCAGCCTCATGGCGCCCTCGCCGTTGCCCCCGTGGCCTACGCCGCCGCGCCCGCTCACTACGCTGCTCCCGCCGCTAAGCTCGTGGCTGCTCCTCATATTGAGGAATACGTAAGTTATTCTTTAAAGAATGTGCTGGGGATACATATCCAAGAAGTTTTTCAATGATAACTTTAAATATCACCTGTTGCTAACTTCCTTACATTACTATCTTGTTTAGTATTTAAATAGGTGTGGTGTGCACTAGCTATTGTAATGTAATAGGTTTTATTTGTAAGCAAATTTATTTAAATCGTGCTGTCCTCTTTTTAGGCTCACCCCAAATATGACTTCGCCTACTCTGTAGCTGACGGTCACACCGGCGACAACAAGTCCCAGCACGAGAGCCGTGATGGTGACGCCGTACACGGATCTTACTCTCTGTTGGAGGCTGACGGTTCCATCCGCACTGTAGAGTACACCGCTGACGACCACCAGGGCTTCAACGCTGTCGTCAGTCACTCTGCTCCCTCCCACCACGCTGCCCCCTCTCCCGCCCATCTGATTCATTGATTGTATTCCACGATTAACCTTTATTAAGTTAATTATTGTCAGGAATTGATCATAATGATTAAGTCTGATTGTAAATAGTTGATAATTATTTATGAAATAAAAAGAGCACATTGTTAAAGAACTAACTGTTTTCATTCGCATATTATATGAATATTTTTTATTAGTGGGCATGTTATTGACACTTTTGATATAAAGTAGACAACTGACGCTTTTTATACATACATACGGACATGCGCGTACACATGGACATGTTTTTATTGTACACTTTTCTTGTTTATTCATGATAAATTGGGTTCGACTGCAACGTTTTAAATGCAAGTTCGTCTTGGTGAAGAACACCTCAAGTAACCTTCCTCGAATTTCAACTGTAAAATATATTTATGAAACCTTTAATAAAAGGGGAGCATATTTCAGCACTGTTTAGACGTAAGCAAAGCGATTGATTAGTCATGAAAAATTCTTAAATAACTGTTATCGGTACGGATTAAGGCGAAACCCCTGTTACAGTTAAAATGTTGTCTTATAAATCGCAAATAGTCTAAGGAAATAATATGCATGGTATATATTCGTAGTATTATATACAAAAACAGATAAGAAATGTTAAGAAAATGACATTTCCCAAGAAAGCGTTCGAAAGTCCGCGTTCCCAAGAAAGCGGGCTTCTTTCATTAATGACCTACATTAACAACCTTCAAAACTTCATCAATTATAAATATATTTACTACCTTCTGGTATATTAATGGTTAAAAGCGTCCTCGAATTAAATTACTCAAAAAAAGATACCAAATATTTTAGTAGTAATATTTTATACAGGCTTGCAAATAACATTTTAAAACTTAATATAGGTACAACTAGGTCAGCACAATTTTAAGAAAAATAAAAAAAAATGGTTAAACTAAGATTCGGCTATTTCGCAGGAGGTAAACATGTACCTGAAAGCAATGGTGAAGCTTAACAAAGCAAGTGTCAAGACAAGCAAATTTGATCCTCTACCATGGACATGTCACCTGTCTTCTCGGTTATACCATCGTAACCTTAGCTAGTACCGTTTTAACACATTCACGTTGATTTAGGTGGGTTGTCAGAAAATATCAAAACATAGCATAGTATCTGGGTGTTATGTTGTAACACAGGTGCAGTTTATGGAGCTGAAAACTTACGAATGGTGTGATCGGCCGTCGAAGGTCAAAAGTTGTTTGGGTAAGTTCATGTCAAAAGAGCCACTGATGGCATGGTTTACGCTTTGTGTTAAAACGTAAACTTATGTGTACGGATGGTTCTAAACACAATTATGCGTAATTAATGAATTATAAATTAACTAACTGACGCCGGTGAATTCTCACATAGTGTCATAATTAAACATCAAATATAGCAATAATAATAAATAATGTAATAAGAAGTAAATGCAAGTATTTACTAATGAAAAATAATTGTAAAAGGTTTCATTGTAAAACGTTTTTTTAATGTAGAAATAGGCTTGCGTTTGTCTGCAAATCTCACCTGATGGAAAGCGAGATGCAGCCTAGGATGTAGCACGCTCGCCTAGAACGTGCCTATTCACTCTTGTTTGGAATAATTGCAGGTTTTAATAATTATAAAAATAACTGGTTTGAATATTATCTGTGTATATGATATGTACGATAGTATAATCCACGTATCGGAACAAATAATGAAACGGTCTGCTGATTTAATTCAGTAAAAGTGTTTACATATTTATATCAATAGATGGCGCCTTTTACATGTAACGCCTTTTACAAATAACATGTATTTAATATTACTATTAGAAATGTTCTCAATACTTAATTCTATAAAGGTTTTTTAACGAACTTATTAATTAATAATAAACAACTTTCCGACTATAACCATTTTTCGTCGACAGCAGAGAACATCAGATGAAATTGATGTTTGAATAATAGAAAAATGAATTTGTTTGAATATTTGCAAAGAATTGATAGAGAGACTGCTTTCTGACAGCGATCACCTTTGAAAAATAAAATATACAATAAATATGATTGATTATATTCTTCATTGATTTATTTATCCGTTCCTGCGGCTTTTATGTATAAATAGGAAAATTATAGTTTTCGTTAAAAAACTTGCAAAATGTTTACAGTATCCAGTACAGCCATCTGTTGAGTACTTGCCTAATAACAATATCAAATTACATGTACATGTAAGAGGCGCCATCTATTGACGCAAGTATATAAACGTCAAGAACCAAATTTCATCAATGAACAGCTCCGCAAACAGTACCGTGTGCAGGTGTATTATAGTATCATACATATACATATAATTATTTTGTTGGATTACATCAATATGTATATACACACACATATATTTATATACAATATATATATATATATATATATGTGTGTGTGTGTGTGTGTATGCGTGCGTGCGTGCGTGCGTGCGTGCGTGCGTGCGCGTGTGTGTGTATATATATATATTTTAAATAAAATATTTTTCATAAGTGACTTGTTCACTAACTTTTTGACATTATAATTTTTTTGCTAGTGGGTTTTTAATTATAATACTGTGCAAAAAAATGTGCGGACCAGTCTTATATCATATACATAAGGCTAGATAATATGTTATTTATTATTCCATCATGACCGTCGAATTGCCACTAATTCTATTGGGGCTTTCTTTGAAGAGTTTATGTTGTTTCCCGCGGGGGAGAGATATGTTCCTATTGTAAAAAGTATATAGGAGATATATCCAGGTAAAAGACCTGGTATAGGTTCAAAACTAGCCAGACCATCTCGAGAAACATATGTGAGTTAAGGCAGTACGTGTATAATCATATCGAGATCTCATTAATCATACATGCGCAGTCCTAAGCAATGGCTATTTGCGAAAAATATTTTACATACATAAATTGTTTTCATTATGATTTTTTGTACTTGCAGATATCGACTTACGTAACAACAAGACATTAACGAATTGTGCGTTCTTTGCAATTGTCTGATCCAGTGTGCGATAATAAAACCAGTACGCAAATATGTTTGACTGATGTTATAAGCCTGACCGGGTACTTAACCGAGAGTTTAAAATTAAAAAGTACTCGACCGATCGTCGGTATAAAAATAGTTGCCCGAGAGTTAATGAAATAAAACATGCTTTGAAATATATATGTGTGTTCAAAGCGTATTATGTTTTCGTAAAAATGACATATTGTATTTCGTGAAAAAATCTAGTTGCACTTCTAATGTATTAATTATACATGACTAAATTATGAAGACGAAAACTGGTTTCGAGGAGTTTCTGATGCGGTCTTACTGTTGTCACCGTGAGTTCCTACAGAAGGATCTGGAATAGGTCGGAAACCACCTATTCCGAAAAAACCTACGTTGTTAATCCATTAATTCAGTCATGTACCAGTATTTAGATTATTTCAAAATGGGTAAATTATTTCGATTTAAAAAATTAGAATCTTTATGATTTTTTTTGATATTCAATATACAATTGTTCTTGTCAAAATCTTTATCGTTCCGTTCTAAGAGTCAGCTCGTTACCTAATTATCTGTAAAATTGAAGCTATATCGCGTTTCTTAAATGCTTAAATGCTTATTTTACAGATAAGTTTCTTATTTTCTTTCATTTTTCTTGACCTTTATCTGTATAAGTTATCAGCTAATGTTAAGCATACATTAAATTAGTACAGTACAACAAAACGTTAGAGGTGACAGCCAGGATTCCTGTTATTGAACAAAAAAGCTTGGATAAAAAGATTTCAATTTTCGTTCTGCTCAATGACCTTGGGAACATTGCGCTTGCTAAAGGAACCTTCGAGCGACTTGTATCAGTTGATAACCATCTTTTAGAGAAACATGTTCGCGAAAGTAATTTAGATTTGACTTATTGCTCAATATAGATTAAAATTATTTATTTACTCTTTACAGACGTGCTTAGTGTCGTGATTAGTCATTTCGCTCCCGGATTCAGTCGTGTCGAAATAACTATTGTCGTTAACAATGTTGACTTTTGGTATGTTAAGCTGACGCTTTAAGATATATTTAAGTATTTACAAGCGAATTTAAACCACATTATGTAGCATCATTTGTTCGTAAATTCATGAAATAACATACTCTACATATACATATATATA
>DWJK01005535.1:0-11091 GCA_018248815.1 Croniades pieria auraria
TTTTTTTTTAATTCTAAGGTGTGCAGGTTTCCTCACGATGTTTTCCTTCACCGTTAGCAAGTGATATTTAAATTTAATAATAATATTAATGGACCCATTTATCATTCCATTGTTGAAATATGGGTCTCCTCTCATATTAACAGGGTTACGGCCTCAATCGTTACTTGAAATATTTTCAGTAAAAATGACAGATTAAATGAGTCCACCTATACCCTTATGTTTACGGAAGAACCACATTGATCTGTCGCTTAGTTCGTCATATAACAAGGATATTTAAAAAGAAAGTTTAAATTAGTAATATATAAAGAACAGAAAGTTTTTATCATTTGATAGGCTAGCGTTTGGCCGCGATCCCGCCTGATGAAAAGCGCGGATGCGTCCTAAGATGAAGCACGCACGCCTAGAAAGAGCCTATTCACCCTTGTTTTGAAGAGTATGAAGAAAGTGATGGTTACAGAAGTAGTGCGTCAGGTGTGTAAGGATATATATAGATATTTGGTTTGGAAAGACGCTATCGTAACCACGTCATGAAGGTTTTGATTCACCTTAAAATATGTTAATTTGCAAGTGTGGAATAGTACTATAGAACAATTTTCCTCTATGTCGCAACTTCGTAAGTCAATTTGCGTTTATGAAGATATTTGGGTCGCTATTTCATAAAGAAATAATGGTAAGAACTTTCTCAATTACAACGTTCGGGATGGCCGGCGAGATTTACCTGCGTTATGTTTCGAGATGTTACAGACAAACTTCAGTCTGACTCGAATTTGAATTAATGTCACAGTTGAACTTTACTCTTGACTAAGTTTATCAAAACTTAGCACAATGGCTTACCATTGTTAATGAATTATGAATTAAAATACACCTGTATTGGAAAATTTAAGCACAATTTAAATATTTCATGTATTGTAGCGATAATCTATTTTGTGCGACGTAAATTCACTCGTTAAATATTTGTTTGGAAAAAAGAAAGGTCACATTCAATTAATGAAATTTTCAATATTTAATCAAAGTTAATATAAATTCCGTGCATCCAAACGTGTCACCGGATGCACGGAGCTTAATATACACACGAAAAAAGGAAACCATTATAGAAATATCAAACCACAATATAAAATAAAAACCAAAAACAGGAAATAACAAATTCAGGTCTTTATGTTAGAGGATATAGAGTCTAATTTTTGTAGTACATTATTTATTCTACTTTAAAGTTCTGTACAAAAGGCGTTAAATTTTTTAATCATAAGGGTGTTTAATAGAATTGATTATTATCTATGGTCTTATTCGAAAGCGTGCGAGTATATATATATAAAGTCTTATAAACTGTCAAAGTTTTTGTTCAGTGGCTTCTCTGTGACAATGATGCATCTCTTCCGTAGTTTGGCAGGGGCTGAGAATAAAAGGAACGAAGGGCCCGTAATTTAGCAAGAATGTTTAGGGGAGGCAATTTACGTTAACTAGACGTTGTACATAATGCATAGTATATTTTTCATTGTGCTAACGAAGTGTGACGATTTATTCAATTTGGCCATAACTTGAGGCGTTTTCTACGTTCAATTGTCTCTATTTGTCACTTATGATATCATAAAAAGTACCTCAGCTTGAAGGATATTTACTAAAAATATCGATTACAAAGGTAACATCACGCCTATAATCTCGGAAAATGTAGGCAGAGGAGTGTAGTACATTCCCGCTTTTCATCAGTTACGTTTGAATCCCATGGAATAGGTGGTGAGCCTATTGCCATAAATCGGGCACAATTCAAGACTCCGAGTCACTGCTAGAAATTCTAAATTAGAAAAATCCAATAGTACCCGACCCGGGAATTGAACCCAGGACCTCCCAATCGGCAATCGCGCTTGCAACAACTCGACCAACGAGGCAGTCAAATATCAATTATGATTAAAAACACTAAAAATATGAAAGAAACTATGTTATTGAATATCACACAAATTAGTATATGCGTTTTGGTAAAAAATTACAAGCATGTGCTTCATAATAAATTCCAAACATAAAATTTAACTCGGAAAACCTGATAATTTAAGATGTCTCTCATGTTATTTAATTGAACTGTACAAATTGAACCATAATCAAAATAAAAAAAAATCGTAGTGAACTGTTTGAAACCTGAAAACTAATTAACTAAACTGAATTTAACTAATTTTATTGTCTCAAACATTAAATTATAGCTGTTTTTCATTATAAGTTACATAACTTCAACAAAAGCTTGTAATTACCATAGCTATAATACAAGATGTAGATACAGAGACAATATTTAATTAATTACAGCATACAGCGATTCAGTGAGTAGGGGACGGCCATTTTGAATTGCCACAAACAGCGCCATCTATTTCTCGACAATCACGCATGTTTTTGTCCTCTCGTTCCATCTCCGGCGCCGAACATTGATTGATGATTGAAATCACAAGTTGTTTGTTGTTTCCCAAGGAATTATGTAAGATTGTATGTTAGATTGTTCTATAGTTTACTCATGTTTTGTTTAACTGAACGTCAAAAATCTTATAAATATGGCTCGTGGTAAGCGGCGAATGAACTTGTTTTTTTTAAATGTTCATATATAATTGTCAGAATTCGAAATGTACATTAAAACGACACAAATCAAAGTTGTAAAGGATTCTAAGCCTGCTAAATGCCAACCCACACTTGGATAGCTTGGCAGACCATGCCTTAAACCCTTCTCATTATAAAATGAAACAGCAGAACTATAAAAAATGTGATGTTGATGTCCAGAAAGAGATAGACCTTGATAATTCCTACAAGATATACCTATATTTTTTTACTATGAACTCAAATGCACCATGGAGATAAACGTAGGAAATCGATAGCATGTAGAGCGTCCTCGCTGCTGTGTGGAACGTTTATTTATATAAAGAATTCAATTAAACGTAGGTATTGTAGAGTTTGTTGTATTAAACGAATTCCCGCGTATAAAACCGGCGCAGTTGCCAATCAGAGTCTCACTCATCAATAAACATGACACACCCAATGATCGAATCGAAATGAAAACATCAAATACTGTGGCGTTTTAAAAACGGGATTTACATATTAAATAATATTATTGGTTTAATTCCGCATTCGGCTTTTGAGGACGCGAGATATGTACATTTCATTCGCAGTTTGTAGTGCGAGTCAATATTGTACATTTTGTATCGCCGTCCTGATGTAGATACAAGTTCAATAAAAACGTGACTTAGAGTAAATCAATATTATAGGTAAATAGTTATGTGTAACATAACATCACGCCTGTAACTCCTAGAAGTGATAAGCAATTAAATATAATACGAAGAATGAGTACAATGTGCGTGAACAACACCGAAATAATATGAACTGTTGCAGTAGAATATGTTCTAAAAAATATATTGTACATAAATATATTTTACATATATTGTACGTATATTGTATGTATATTGTACATATATTGTACATATATTGTACATATATTGTACGTATATTGTACGTATATTGTACATATATTGTACATATATTGTACATATATTGTACATATATTGTATGTATATTGTACGTATATTGTACGTATATTGTACATATATTGTATGTATATTGTATGTATATTGTACATATATTGTACATATATTGTACATATATTGTACGTATATTGTACATATATTGTATATATATTGTACGTATATTGTATGTATATTGTACATATATTGTACATATATTGTACAGATATTGTACATATATTGTACATATATTGTACATATATTGTATATATATTGTAGAATTACGATATATGTATATACAATACATTTTATTGTAATGTATGTAAGTGTAATAAAAGAGAATAGCGAAAACATTGGGGGAGAGTACAGTATCGCCAAAAGAATAAAATATGAGCGTAACCCAGATTAAGTAGTGACTTTATCTTTGTGCACAAAAGAGATCCCCCTTCGATCTGGCGTTTCGTTTGTAATCAGTTCTACACTAACGCAGCTGGAAGACGTTAGATCCACCCTCGGGCGTCATAATGTAAAACGCGAAAGTCTAATCTTAAACAATTAACTGTTGATAATTTGTTTCGGTGACTTCTCGTGTCCACAGAACAAAGATCACACAGACACAGTGAGATGTACACCAGTTAAATAAATGCACGAATTTTGCAATAGGTATAGGATTTTGGTGAAACGCAAAATATTACTGTGCATTGGTGTTTTCATTTTATCATAAAGTTCGTTTATAGTAAAGATATGCTTTGTTATCTATTTTTAAAACTCGATTAACGCTTGTTTGTTTAAGGTATTTGTTATACCAAATAATGAAGCGGTTTATTGAAGATTAAAATGCTTATTTACTACGAAATATATTCATGCTTCTCGCCTACCTCATACTCAGTCTAGCGTGACGATATGTTACTTTTTTGTATAAAACATTAAAGTTTAAATAAATAAACGACCCATTAACATTCCACTGTGGGAATATGGGTCTCCTCTCATATTGAGAGGGTTAAGGCCGTAGTCCGCCACGCTGGCCAAGTGCGGGTTGGCGGACTGCACACACCTTACAATATTTTTTTTTTTATAAATTCTAAGGCGTGCAGGTTTCCTCACGATGTTTGCCTTCACCGTTAGCAAGTGACATTTAAATTTAAAACGCACTTTTTGTAAAGAGGTGCGCGCCATGGATTATTATTATGGATGGACTTATTTCATAAACAAAATTTTTTTTCACAGGAAAGAATTTTTAATTTTTTTTCACTGCACCTCACCGTTAGGTAACAATCGTATAATCGTATATAAACATCTATACGTACGAACGTACGTTGAGTGATATTCAAAAGCGTGCGTGCCGAAGATGTGAACTAAGAACGTGAAGGGTTTTTTGCACAGAAAAGGTCTTCGGCGTCGTTAATTACTCGCCTAAGAAAAGTGTATACAGAGTGCTCTTTATTTGTATACTGTTTCTAATAATAATAATAAATTAATTAATGTTATAAAAATGCGGAGGTTTTAATATAACTGATAAAAATCTTGTTATTATTGCAATTAGAGTCCTTTAATGATACACTTGTTCTGTGGTGTATGGTGTTGTCGAAACATGGCTTATTTTAAGAGGTACGTTTGAAGAGTTCGTTGGCGATTATGTTAGCAGTGATGGTTACCTCAGCCAAAAATTGATAAATATTAGAGTTATATGCGTATATTGTGTACTTTTTGTGTAATTATTGCGTTTAATGAATTGCAAGCTGAAGTATATAGTTTAACTATTTAGTACACTCAGTGAGTAATATGATGTATCGATGTTTACAAAAAACCACAGCCTGTACATGAAGGATTCGTCGAAGAAAACGTAGGCCGGGTTCCGTAGCAATTTATCACGGGGCGAGTTATATTAATGTGGATAAATGGGGCGTGGGGGGTGGGGGTGCGGGGCGCGAGGGGGATGACGGACGAACACGCCTAAGATCCGCGTCTCGAGATCCGTCAAGCTGATTGGATTTTTTGCGCCGGGGGAATTAATTTTCGGGGCCTCGTTTATTTTGGTATTAAATGATACGGCTTACGTCTTTGTGGAGATTGTACTGCGCTGATAAGAGCTTACAAGTGATTCTACAAATTGTCTGTAGAACAGAAGAATAGAATTTAGAAGAGAAATGGACACCTTAGTAGAACAGAAGTGTGAACATGTACTCACACATTTAAGTCTTCCACCACTTACGTTTGCATCCCATCATGGAATAACTGGTGTATGTTTTGCCATATTCCGGGCACTCGAACTCGAACTCGGGATTCGAACTCAGGATCTCTCGATCAGTAGTCGCACCTACAAGCACTCGGCCAATGAAACCGTCAAATATCGACTTAAGCGTTAAATAATACCAGGACAACTCCCGTACATACTCTTACACAACAAAAGGAACTTAATTAGCGCGGTAGATAGCTGATGGAAGTTGGAGATGCTTTATTAGTGAGATAACAAACGCGTAATAAATATTAGTGCTGTCAATATATGTATGTGTATAGCGGCAGTTATCTAGGTGTACGCCGCGGGGCTCGCAGGCGGCGCTGGGAACATGGCGGAGAGTGGGCAGAGAACACGCGACGGTTTTCACGCTTGCGAATTAACTACTCTGTGTTGTTTGGATTTCATTACGTTTTTATTAGTGCTTTTCTATTGTGCGATTGTTAGTGGCTCGGATTATGTTCGGTTCATGGGTTCGTGCGCTTGATTCTATTTTCAAACATATATTTGTGTGATGAGAATGGATTTTTCTCTGGTGTTTGAGTAGTAACAATATCTATGTAACTATATACCTAAGTATATGTCAATATATAATTATCTTATAATTTAACATCATAAGCCTAGTTTGGGATCAGATTATCATATGTAGTAATGTCGCAAGATAAATATGGGAACATAAAAAGTATTGATACTTTCCTTTAAATTAGATTTTATGAACAAAAAGACGACCTAAACGATCGGACGCCGAATGGAAATGTACCTGAAAATTTTAGCCATGAGGTGAGCGAAAGATTGAATGATATCATCATCATTATTATCGTCAGCCAGTCTCAGTCCACTATCGAATATGTTCAGTAGTGGACTGAGATTTTGACTGACTGTGGGCCTTCCCCAATTTAATTACATGTGTTGTGTTAATACTACAAGATTATTATATAGTAAGGTAAATAAAGCCGCGTCCAAACCGCAGCGTTTTGCTGTCGGAGTGCGTGCCGCGCGGTTCGCTTCCGTAATGAGCCGCGCACAACTTTCCGCACAGCCGCGAAAGTAGCAGGAAAACTTTAACGGCGTCTTCTTCGTGTGTCGCGACCGAAAATATTGATACTTGATAATTAATTTGTGTCTCAAAATATATTACTTTTTTGTATTATCCTCATCAGCCTATCTCAGTCCACTGCTAGACAGACGCCTTCCCAAATGAGCGCCATTTTTGTATTTTTTCACGTAATTCATATAACTAAGGTGAAGATATACATATTTAGTGGTCATTGTAGTTCACGTCCAAATTCAAGTCGAACTCAAAAGCAACGTAGATTTAACGTAACATCATGTCGTAATACCTGAAAAGAAACGTAGCTACACAGGAATATTACTCGCCTTAAACATCGTTAAGTATCATCATCATCATCATCATCAAACTTCCTATATTTATTACTAGACATAGGCCTTCCCTAAGGGTTTTTACCTAAAAATCCCGCCCTGGTCATGAGAATTGCGGATCGTAGAATACTATACTTCTACACTACTGCCTGTCAGCGGCCAGGGCACTTAACCGTGTCTAGTCAGACCGCGTCATATAGAAATCTACCCCTTAAAAATAGTTCACACGTAGTGGCTTTATGTGATTGCTTATCACTATCATTAAATGTACCTGGTCGGTATTTTAACTCTGTTCCTTGTTTGATTTGACTAAATAAATCGTGTCAGTAACTACAAAAAAATGTGTCTTGCATTGAAACTCAACTGGGTATTTTATTAGTAAAAAAATCATCTAGTGTAACACCTACATATGTCGGTACCGATAATAGAATCCATTAATACTTCTAATAGTGAACCTTTTTGAAGTTTACTTTCCAATGCACCTTGAAAAAATTTGAATACGTTTAACACGCATAAACAGATTTAACCCTCCAACGTTCTTTCCCACGCGTTGACCGCTGTCCGGTGTCACGGGTCACTTCAACCCCATAGATAAAACCCGTTTCTTAGAAGTTTAATTTGTAGAAAAACGGGTTTTCGCTCCCATGGCTTCTTTCTTTCTCTCCCTTTGTTATCGATGCATGATGTGGAGTGGTCACTCCAGACCATAGATATACATTCACAGATAGCACAATTCAGAAATTTATTGATACCCGTGATAAGTATTTTAATTTACCTTTAATGTCATTTACCTTCACGGCGGCTTAACAGCAGCCGCCTTTTAATGATTTAGGATTAAAAGACGTCAGCTTTTCGACACAGGCTAACGCGGAAACGTAGAAATGTAGGAAATGAATGGATTTTATGGTATTAACATTTTTTTCATTTAAAATAATTAGACATTTATTATAGGACAGTTCTTGTTTCAATAAGAGGCAAACATTCCGTCATTTCAATTGTCTTTTCATAACTGTCTGTTAAACTAAGACCCGATTTAATTCCTTATTTATGTTTAAAGTTACAAAACATCGATTTAAATTCGTCTGTGTATAAAAAAACATACATAGCAACACCCTATGTACTAAAATACTTTCCAGTATTTCAGCAGAAGCAAAATTAATTCAGCAAGATAAATTTAATTTTAGATGTTAAGAAACAGATGTTAAATAAAGTTAAAAAATTAACGCCATTACGTAACCTCAGCACCAAGAGCTCTCGGTCGCCGTATACCGCGTTTGAGATAAATTTCGGAGCGTCAGTGAAATTTTAATAACTAATTTTCTTGTAGAACTCAGCCCGAGGCGGTACGTACTCGTACACCGAACGGGGTAGATACGACTCTATGTAGAGTATACAGCGCACACGTAGAGTCTTATTCTTTTATGTAATTTAGCGTAGGGTTGGAAGAAAAAACAAATAGCAGTCTGAATTTTTAATAATTTTAATTTCTTATTTGTATAGAGATTAATTTGCTTCTTTAATTTTATTTTAGATTAGTATTTTTATATAGAAGCAAAAACAAGAATACATTGTATTTAAATACAAACATACAATAATTATTTCTTGTTGTTTTGCAGACGTAATTATGTTGATTACTATAGGATATTTATATATGCGCAATAATCAAGGAATTTATTTGTGAGTTTATTTATATTACACCATTATAATGTCCATTACATATAACTTGGAACAACCTCCAGTATAAAATGATCCCTCCGTTAATCATTAATAAAAAAAATCTGTTAATAAACAGCTCACACCATTAAAAATACGCACCACCTAGCGATCCCTTGACATTGACATTTTTAAAACTGGAAAAATGAAATGACCCACGTATGTGCATATCGCTCATTTGCGACTGAAGTGTAAAATCTCAAAAACACTATCTCCCACAAAACAGTTTAGAAAGCTTGAAATCATAATTACTCTATGATTATTATAATATTTTGTGACTTATAGACTATTCTCTGATGTATATCTATTATAATAGTCATAGAGTATTTATGATTTTGGAGTTTCTGAACTGTTTTCTGAAAGATAGTGTTTTTGAGATGTTACACTTTAGTCGCAAATGAGCGATATGTAAATGTGCGTTACTTATAATTATGTAGCGTTAATTAAAGGGATGATCAAAGAAGCGCCGCGCAGCTATTGTGCCGACTTCCTGTTGCGCTTTGTGTGTAGAAAGGCGCTACTGAGAATTATTAAAGAATATTTTTATATGGCAAAGTGGATGGTAATGGGAACAGGTCGATGATGATGAAACGCTGAATCAGCGGTAGTTTATATTCGATCGTAATTCATTGCTGTCATTCGAAGCCGTAATTCGCGACCCTCAATCCGTATGTCCAGCACTGTCCATATGTCCGTAGGTCGTGTATGGAAAATAACCCCTTAGAGCAGACCTACATACATCCAGCAGTGGACTTGATGTGACTTGACGTATAAAAAAGAACAATTAATGGTAGTCTTAGTATTTCCGTCTGTAACAATTTACATGAATCTTTTCAGCATTAGTTTAATGTTCGCGCCATTTTAAAGTATCTGCAACGTTCGCTTTATAAAATTGTATAGTAATTGTATAAAAATTGTATAGTAATATATCTGTCTGTATTTATTAATTCGTTTGATCAAATTGAGAAATCGCACGTCGATCCGTCTGCCGCCCGCCGCCTGAACGCCATCTTGAGGGAAAACACAAAGATGCTGAATAGCAAAATTTTCTTGTGTAATTTTCAAGCTCACACCCTCCTGCCTCCCCTAGGTAATTTCCCCGACCAGCGTAACGATCTCTGATGGGTACATCTTTCAAGAATGTCACCTCGCTTTTGTATTTTCGTTTTTATTAACATAATATGTGTACCTATAATGTTTGATTTCGAATTTAAACTAAATTTTTATATTTCATTATAAGGTACAATATATGCACTTTATGAAGGACAAAATCACATTGATACAAATGATTTTTTTTTATAATTTTCATATACTTCATAGGTGCGGTAGATTCGAAGGTCTTGTTACTATAAGTATTTTAAACAGTGTGATATAAATATTTTAAATAATACCTGATAAGAAAAGGGTCAATGCACATAGTGATAGTGTCCAAGATTCCATTCGCGCGAACTTTTACATGTAATGTGAGTATAACCTTTTTATGGAGAGTTTTCGTAAGACGTAAATATGATATGAATTTGCAGAGGTCTTAATAAAATGGTTTAATACAAGCTACTCTTAATTTGTTCAAAAGAGTATAAGTTTTTAATTGAATTACATTACAATTATTTAACGACGTCAACGACAAATTATATATATACAAAGAGTTGATGATTGAGCTCAGTGGCGTGGCTTTTGGAGAAGCCTATGTCCAGCAGTGGACCGGAACAGGCTGACGATAATGATGATGGTTACGATGACAATTATTGAATTTGTTTATTTATAATATTAGAATTGAACAATCTTCTCAAAACAAAATTTATTTGGTCCCATGTATTCACTGTAATCACTGGCCATAGAGAAAATTAATTAATTTAATGAAATCTTGTATTCGTAGAACGCAGTTAAATTTCTCACAACATTATTTCAAACAGGACATTTTGCACTGTAGATAAAACATTACTTACCGGGTATCAAGTGATACATCAAATACCTTAAAGTTTTTCTTAGCAATCACTATTCCTAGTAGTATGAGAAGATTTTCAAAATTCATTTTTGGAACCGTTAATTAATTAGAATGAGTTTGCTTTTGTAAGTTTGCATTGGGTAACTTTCAATAATCATCATCATCATCAGCCTGTTCCCGTCCACTGCTGGACATATGTCTCTCCAATGGCACGCCACTGAGCTCGATCTTCTGCTCTTCGCATCCAATTGCTGTCAGCCACTTTGCGTATATCGTCAGTCCACCTAGCTGGAGGGCGTCCCACGCTACGTTTGCCAAGTCGCGGTCTCCAC
>DWJK01005536.1:0-11090 GCA_018248815.1 Croniades pieria auraria
TTGATTGGTAGAGAATGCCATTAGGCATTAAGTCCGCTCTTTGTAACCTAGTTTTAGGTATACAATAAAGAATAAAAAAAAAAAAAAAAAAAAATATATATACTGCATGAAACTCATGTATCTGGAAAACTTCCAAATTAATTAAATTACAATAAAAATATAAAATACAGGTATAAATATGCGATATTATCACGATGTTGATAACGTGGCAGGCGGCGGCGTCAAGAGCGAGGTGCGCAGCCCCGGGCTGTGCGAGGCAGACGTGGCGCTGTACGGGGAAGCATTGCCCTACGACCAATCCACGCTGCCATACCAGTATTATAATAGGTAAGTAATAGATGACACTGAAAACCTAATGGCTTAAAACCCAATCATTCTGTCGACCTATTAACAAAAATAAAAATTGCGTTTTAATATATTAATAATATCCTTTTCTGTAACTGAAAATAAACGTCATGAGGAAAGCTTAGTTCACTATGATGTCTCTAAGACGAGTGAAGCCTACCGGGCCGCATTTGGCCGACGTGGTAAGCTGGAGAAGAGCCGCGGTTGTTAATGTCAAAAAAATGTTGGCTCTGACGATGAGACACGACATGTAGGTTTAGGTAAATCAGACCTAGAATGTTCACGCTGAAACTGACTATAGAGCAAATGCTAGTAACAGTGATACACAGTCTGTAACACATAGTAACGTACACAGATTAAATAATTTTTAACAGATACAAAATGAAATAATGCTGATATAGAATTATATAGACATAGAACATTAAAAAGGGACGATGCATATTTGTAAACGTTTAATAACTCACGAATACCATAAAATAAATTAAGATAGGGAATGAAAGATATAATTCTAATCTTAATCAAATCACTACTTATCGTTATAACATCTTTATTGCGACGTAGTTCACGTTGTTATAAAATTTAATCAGTATTTAATATGACCATGCCCAAAAATCAAATGGGCCTCGTAACGAAACTCAATTTACTAATAACACACGATGACCTAATACAAAGGTTAACGATCGGATGGAAGTCGGAAGCCACAAAAGGAATGACGTCCATATTAATAAGAGTATTGGGGCCAAGAAACTACGTACACTTATACCCACATTTGTTAACTGAACTGAAATTGGGGCATTGTTTATTCGTAATGAAATTGTTCTACCTGATTGTTTAATAAATCTTTTACGTTAAATGATAATCTGACTTGAATTTCAAAGATTGCTAAAACAATGATAATGAATATATTCATCTTGTCATTAATAACTGACACAGTCATATACATGGATATCTCCAGTCGTAACTGGCCCCAGTTAGGTGCCTTGGTAGATGCCTATGACACTTTTTTTATATTCCTGATTATATCATGGATGCGATGCAGTTGTTTAGTTCGAATTTTCTACCTGATTCAAATATAAAAGATTATAGATGACTGCCGAAAAACGAATACATTCTTTGAACTCATGCCGGGATATAAGAACTGGTAAGAGGGGATTAAATCGAGCCTTGACTGGTTACGGTATGATGCAGCCTAGCCCTGTTCCTATTGTACGGACAGCAACGTAAGCACTGTGAAAAGTCGTGCTTTGCTGACCCTAACCCACATGTCCAGCATGTGAATTATGGACAAATTCCCCTCAAGGGAGCCTAGCAGTGAACTCAGACAGGTCAATTATGATGTTTATAATAAGTAGTTCTTTAAAACAGAAAACCCTACGTCGACGGCAATGATCTAACAGACGCTTATGAAATCAGTTTGAAGCCGTGTGTTTTTTAAACAGTATGCAGCAGTATGGAGGCGGAGGTG
Source organism: Croniades pieria auraria (assembly GCA_018248815.1). NCBI lineage: Eukaryota > Metazoa > Arthropoda > Insecta > Lepidoptera > Hesperiidae > Croniades > Croniades pieria. The sequence goes on from DWJK01005536.1 coordinate 1,811, forward strand.
CGGCCTCATCCTACGTCAGCTCAACGCTCTACAACCAGCCTTATGCCGCGTATCCACCGCCACACAACACTAATAATAGGTAAATAAATAAATTATATTTTACCCAATGAATATTTATACCTATCATAGCTCTCACAACATTATTAACATTCAAAACTCAAGAATAACTTTTCTAAATTATTAACATTTCTACCGTCTTTATATTTTGTTGTTGAGCTGCTGTTATCGTTTTTATTTATATATCAGTCTCTTTATTTGAATATGTAAACACGTGTACTAAGAGAAACATCGGCGAAATCTATAATTTGATGTGATTTATATTTGTAATTTTTATCAAAAATAACGTTCAAACTTGAACGTGCTACATACATTTTACTAGCTTTTCTATTATATTGTCTTATTTCTCCGTCAGATCGTCATGTAAAGCAACACCAACGTACCTAAGCGCGTACGGTGTAGGCGGCGTCGGGACAGTGCCTAGTACGGGCTTCGGCACCCAGCCCTCGCCTTACGCCTACTCCTCCTACAACGGCGGCCTCACGCAATCCTTTCCAAACACGCAACAAGTAATCCTTTACCAAATTTATTTCTTGTGAGAAATCTAAGAACTAAAATCCTGACACGCTAACGCCATCTATCGAGTCTCTAATACAATCGCGCCATTTGTAATGGAATACCACGAAGAATTTGTTTATAAAGCATTTAAAAACTTAAACATTTATTTGAACTTATTTCATAATCTTATAATGTATTATATGTTTTAAAAAACAATATACGTTTGATGACAAACTAATTCGTAATAACTCCTATTATGTCATTAGTTGCATTGGAATACGATCGTCTTGTACATTGTTCCATCAGTGTTTCTGCATAAGAACGTGACTTTTTAAATATTTGCTTTCATTGATATATTTCTTATTCCCATAGGACTATAGTAGCTACGCAACAGGTTATGCGGATCATAGCGTTGCTCAATATGGAGGCTATTACGCTACTCCCAGTTACTCTCCGTACGTTAGTTCACCTAGCAGCAGTGGCAGTGCTGGACATACTTCATATCACCTAGGCGGCACTTTATCAGGTACATTTTTAAAATCAACGAACATGGTAACAGGAATATTTTAATTACGCCCCAAGACTAAGTTCATTCCAAATAATGGAATAATTGTTTCGTAGTGTATTTTAATATTATTTTGGAACGCAACCATAGCCTAACACACATTCTGCCAACATAAAGATCTTGCAACAGCTTGGAATTTGTGACAAACTGTCAAATGTAGTTTCAATTTGTCATTTTGCTAGTTAGTGTTGTTTAGTCAACAGAATTTTGTTTAACTTTTTAATTAGTATAAACTGTCATAGAGCTCAATATTTTTTTGAAGTTGTTATCTAATTAACCAATAGTTTCATGTGAAAGTGTTTAGGGTACAGTTGTAAACTTTTAAAACTTTAATTATAAAATATGAAGAAAGAAAATAAAAATGCTATATCTAATAAAAGAAGAAAAATAGAAAGGAGTGATTCCTGGGAAGGAAACAGTAATTACAGCTCCGACAGTTCTGATAACTGGCCGAAATCAGAAAGCGACCGTGGTTGGTATTATAAAGATTTTGATTGTTACAACTTATTAAAAATTTTCTCTAATTTGCTTTCTGGAGTAAAATGTTAAAAAGATGGATTTCACTATCTATAAGGAATTCAACGTTCGAATTAGTAATTATAAGTCACAAAATGATGATAATAAATTAATATAACAACATGAATGGCTTATTAGATGATGAGCTGAAATCCAGGCAGAGGTGAGTGTTCAGTGTATAGGTCCCCTATTATTTATGAACAAGTCCAATGTATTGCAAAGGATTAATCATTTCTGTCCAACTCCAAACTCCTTTCATATTCTAAAATTTGGTATACCAATGTTGTTACGCAAAAAATAAACTGATTATGTTATACTAATGGTTACTTGAGAATAAAAAAGAACTCAGTAAATTATTAGTTTTCGGAGTATCCTAAATATCTATTGATTTCAGATTCCCCATCATCTATGCTGCCGTCCATTAATGATGCAAGTCCACTGTCTCCTATTAAAAATGAAATTCATGCAGCAAGTCGGAGATGTAGAGAAAATTCTGGGTAAGTTTCTATCACTAATTGTTACATTCAAGATCTCCAATCAATTGAGTACTACTGAATGATCTGAGGAATCTGAATTATCCGAATCTACTTAGTAACTGAGTGATAATTGTGGACTACAATTAGGCATTCGATTCTTCTACATAAATCTAAAGACAGATTTCGTGCATTGAGAACATTTAAATGACTATCTTGCCATGTGCTAAGATGTCTGGGTGAAAGTTAGAAATTACATATTTTTGAATAATTAATAAACATAGTGTAGGATGCCGTCCCGCCCAGTGGGATGACAATCTGTGAAAGGTTGCAGGCAGATGGCTGATGCAACAAGCTGAAGACAGGGTGCGATGGCGCTCATTAGGGGAGACCTATGGACAGCAGTGGACTGAGATAGACTGATGATAATGACAAATAATTAAATTGTCTTTTTTTCTTTAAAATACACAAAATTATTTTGCAAGTGATATACAGACACATTTCATACTCAAGATGTTCTATCCTAGCCAACTTTTGAATCATTATCCATCAGGACTGTCCCGAAAATATATTTCGTAAAAATTAAAATAGTCTCTCCTGTTGAAGAGCCCCTTTTCCAACAGTGGAATTATGAAAGTATGTATGTAATGAAACAAATGATAAAAATAGTTTTATACACACATATATAATTATTTTATATAGTGATGCAAATGCCAAATGCATATATTTTATATAATTAAAATCATTGTGTTATTTTCATTTTTAATAATACTTGTTTCAGAGAAAGCACAGCGAGCAGATCAAGAGGTCGCGGTCGGCGCAACACATCGTCATCACCAGCTCAACATGTACCAGAACCTGCCACAGAAAGAGTCTTCATCTGGGATCTCGATGAAACCATAATTATATTTCACTCATTGCTCACTGGTACCTATGCTTCTAAGTACAATAAGGTATGTTTTAAGTAAATTTGTCATATTCTTAAACACCATTTTTATAAGTAATCATAGTACCTATTTTAGTCATTCTATGTTGCATGTCTTTCGTTATTAGCGTTAATAATGTGGATTTGGAATCTGATGAAACAGAACAAAACTTCAAAACTTGTAATAAAATCTTGATATTTGAACTTTATTGTGTAGTTGATGTGTGGTTGTAACTATGAATACTGATCGAGAGGTCCTGGGTTTGAATTCCGGGTCAGGTACTATGGGATTTTTTCCTAATTAGATTTTCTAGTAGTGGCTCTTGTAAGTCTCAATCTGTGCCCTGTGTCTAGCAATAGATTTATTGCTTATTCCCCATGGCATGATGTAAACGTAACTGGCGAAACATGGAAGTGAACTACACTTCTCTACTTACCCTTCTGAGATTACAGGCACAATGTTACATTTTAAAATATAAGTATTATTTGGGTAATAATGAGTAGAACTGAACCAAATAATGAGTAGAAGTCATGTGAAATTATGATCTGACATATTCATTTAAAGTTAAATATCATAACCACATTCCTGAATAGCTACTTATGGACAGATTTCTACATGAGATCCTTGTATATACCTGATTACATAAATGTATATAAAACACTATGTATTTTGATACATATACTGACAATTCGAATTTGTTGGCTATAGACTGGAGCCTTGGGGTGAGTGACCAAAGCTCTATGCCCAACATTGGAAACAAATAATATATATATATATGGATTTAAAATCTAGTATGTATGTTTTAATTATCTGTAATATATCTGTTGCAGGATACACAACAAATTGTTCAACTAGGTTTCAGGATGGAGGAAATGATATTCAGCCTAGCCGATACACATTTCTTCTTCAATGATGTTGAGGTATGTCTGTTTTTCTTAACTCTTCTTTTATCTTGAAATTTTTTCTATTCTGACAAGTAGGATGTCTAGATTCCATCTGAAAACAGACAATATAACTGGTTGAGGATCAACTAAGTACTAACATAGTAATTAATATATATAAAAATATTTTATTGAAAGGCTTTGTGTATACCGTAATTGTAAATATTGAAACTGGTCAGCTGTCATGGATTCGCTAAAAGGATTAGTTTTAGCAATGTCTGAGCTCTTTCACTCAAAAATGAATGAGTTTCAGCTGCAGCTCCAAAAAAGCAGACCTAGCACCCCAGCATCACTTGTCAGTGAATTTACTGTATTCCGAAAATTTATGATGATTGCCCGGGAAACTCCAAAAACTGGTGGAATATCTTGCTTGAAAAGTATACCATTCCGAAATGCAGGGGAGAAGGAAGATTTTATTGTTCCATGGGATTCCTGAAGATAAATTCGGGGACGCAATAACCGTCGCGACGTCCAGCTCCTTAGACACTCTCAACACCTTGGTCACCCACCAGACAAGAAGCCCTGACCTCTGTTGGTTAAGTTTCTAGAAAGTGATGTTCGCGACACAGTTTGGTTCGCTAAAACGAAACTTAAAGGCACTGGGATTACACTCTCGGAATTTCTCACTAAAAACCGGCACCGCATCTTCATGGAGGCCAGATCCCAGTTTGGCGTTACGAACTGTTGGACCCGTGGCAGCCGTATTCATGTGCTGGCAGCGGATGGCTCGCAACATCTAGCTGAGAGCCTGGAGGAGCTTGACGGTATCTCCTCTGGAGCAGCGGTTTCATCTCCTGTGCAATCAGTGGTCAAAGGAAAGACAACTGATCCCAATCTTCTCCAACGCACAAAGAGAAATGTCAAAAATAACATCCTGCTTGATTTCTTTAAATTATTTACATTGTGTATTCCCATTGTAATTTCCAAGTATTTTTGCTTAGCACTTCATATGTATTCCTATTTTCCTTCGTGTCATAACGTATTGTCATTCATGTTACGCGTAATGTCAATTAAGTGGCGTTGTGTTGCCAGTCAGTTTAGTACATTTTCTACTGTTTCCACTTGTAACTTTTTGGTTCTTTTTTTTACGGCTGACAGGTAGCGGGAAAATTGTCATTAATTTGTCTTTTTATTTTTTATTTTGTGTTATATTCTACTTGTGTTCATTATTTTTTTTAAGAGATTTTCAACATTGTTCTTATATTTTTGCTATTTTTTTACTGTACGCATTGCTTGTTATTATCTTACCGTCGATTGTTTTATATATAGATAGTTTTTATTGTTGATTGTATTACGCAAAATAATATTATGAACGTAAGCAGTGACTTTGACCAAAGTTTTAAAATCACTTCTAAGGGATTGAGTAACAATGACAGTTTTGTTAGCATTATCCCGTTAAATAAAAACTTATATACACTTTTTTTAATATAGCGAAAAATTTCAATGTAGTGCATATAAATGCTCAGAGTATTCCGGTACATTACTCCGACATACTTAAAAGTTTTGATAGCAAAGATATTTATGCAATCATGATTTCAGAATCATGGTGGAAACCATGCCTGTCTTCTACATCTTATTGTATACCAGGTTTCCACTCGATTCGCAACGACCGCCCCGATCGGAGCAGAGGTGGCGTTGCAATCTACCTTCGTTCTCATATTCCGTTTTCTGTTATAGCTAAGACATCCCAAAGTCAATCAGGGAACAAAGAGTATATATTCATTGAAGTTCTTCTTTCCCATTCTAAATTACTTTTAGATGTATTCTATAGTCCTTGTGCAACGGTTAACTAATTTTCGTCGCTTGAAAAACTCGTTGAAGAGTTTACTCCAATCTACGATCACACAATTATAATGGGAGACTTAAACACGTGACTACTTAAAAATTACTCAAAATCTCCCCTAAAATCATTAATGGAAACAGTTAACTTAAACATTCTTCCTCACTCGGCAACTCATTTCTTTCCAACCTGCCTTCCATCTTTTCTTGATTTGATTATTGTTTCTCCACTTGTCCATGTTGACAAACATGGCCAGTGTGCTGCTAATGCGTTCTCTTATCACGATCTAATATTTCTATTCTATAAAATTAGGCCTCCTAAAGCAAAGTCCAGGATATCACTTCACCCCACTTTTCGGTAATGGATCTGGAGCAACTTCGAGAAGATGCTGTTAAAACAATTGGAGCATCGTTTTACCAGACCGTACTGTTGGCGAATAGGTTGCCCTTTTCAATTCCATATTAACACAATTGTACAATAAGCACGCTCCTGTTCGTCCAGTTCTTATAAGACACCGAACTTCACCATGGCTGACGGATGAGCTAAAATCGCTAATCCAGAAAAAAAACCGAGCAAGGTCAAGGTATAAATCAGACCCAAGCGATGACAATAAAACCCGATACCGAATTATTAGAAATCTCTGCAACAAGCTATGTAGGGATGGACAGCGACGCCATATTCACAAATCCGTCCAAAATCAAGACCAAGCTAAAGTTTGGAAATTCCTTACATCTTTGGGAGTCGGGAAATCACGCATCAATGCACTCCCATTCAATTGAAACCTGAATCTAGTAATCTTCATTTCTCTCCTTCGTCTGCTCTTAATAGTCACTTAAGAAAAGTCAAACAATTTTTGTACGCCATGCATATTTGTTGTTTTACCTTCAATCTTGTCCTAGATGTTGGTTGTCTGGAACCGATCGCTGTAAGCGATAAGAACGCCTATTGTCACATGCTCTGTAATCATTATTATAATTTTTTGTAGTTTTTAATTTATAAAGCAGTGATAGCGTAGTGGTTTGAAATTCGACCTCTCACTCCGGGAGACCGGGTTCGAATCCTAGCGCGCACCTCTTAATAATGTGCGTTTTAAGTTTAAATATCACTTGCTATTGGATTTGTGCTCGGTGCATGGCAATAGGCTCACCACCTATTCCATAGTAGGACTTAAACGTAACTGGTGAAACCTGGGAGTGTTCTACACTCCTCTGCCTACCTCTTCGGGGATAACAGGCGTGATGTTACGTTTTTTTTTTTATTTATGTGATGTGCAACAAAGAATTTTTGTATCGTATTCACATAATATCGAATTTTTATGTATAACCTGTGGAAAACATTGTATTGGATACAAGACATAAATGTAGCGGAAAAAAATTGAACTAAAACATTTTCGCCAAAAGTGGCGAAAATGTTTTAGTTCAATTATAAAAATTATATGAATTGAATATAAAAAAGTTATACTGATACTGAATTAAACTGATTATAAAAATAATTCAGTGTAGTGGTGTCACATACATGAGATTTCCTTTCTGTAGCAACGGGAATAATGTATTTAATTTATAATTTTAATTTAATTATTCATTTATCACCCGTGATTAAATATGTCCTGGTTTAACTCAAGTGCGTTTTTCGTAAACCGGTGCATATAAATTCGAGTGCATAAACAGTAGTTAATTTTTATTGAAGTAGTGGCCTGGACTAGACGCCTGCTTAATTCGGCAGGACTGCGACCAGGAGCACATAGACGCGGTGGCGGCGGACGACAACGGGCAGGACCTGTCGGCGTACAACTTCGCGTCGGACGGGTTCCACGCGGGCGGCGGCGCGGCGGGCGGCGCGGCGCTGTGCGCGCCCGGCGTGCGCGGCGGCGTCGACTGGATGCGCAAGCTGGCCTTCCGCTACCGCAAGATCAAGGACACCTACAACAACTACAGGAACAGGTGGCCGCCCCTCGCTTGTCACCACTGCGTCACTTAGCGGGCTTTTCCTGCTGCCACATAAGATAATAAGAAATAAATTTGACATCGCCGTCAGCGGGAAGCATTGTTGTTTGCTTGTATAGGATTTAGTCGCAGTCATCAACGGAAATCGTTATTGTCTAGCGGTATAGCATGCAGTCTTCCATTTCAAAGGGCCCGAGTTCAATTTTTAACATGCATTTCAATACAAAATGTGTCTTTTGAACATTAAATAGCTCTTGCTGTTGTATTAAAGAGAAACAATCTAAGAGAGTCCGTGAATAGTGCTGTTTTTCTCTTAAATCACGGTTTCTACCTAATTTTATTTAAAATGTTTCTGTACACAACGCTGCATAATTTTCTTCATGTATTATATTATTGCTATTTCGCAGTGTTGGTGGTCTCCTGGGGCCGGCTAAACGTGAACAATGGCTACAGTTACGGGCAGAGTTGGAACAGGCAACAGACAACTGGCTGACATTAGCGTGCAAGTGTCTCAATATGATTAATTCTAGGTAAAAAATTATAAATATTATTTTAATCATTCCACTAAAGGTCTGATTTGTTTATAATCAGTTAAAAGACTAAAAGCTATTTACCAGGTCTTAATTAAATGATTTCAAATATCAAGTAATTCTAGTATTATCTGTACATTTATTAAAACATATATACATACTGACTGCCTCGTTGGTCAAGTGGTCGCATGCGCGTCTGCCTAGCGGGAAGTCCTGGGTTCAAATCTCGGGTCGGGTACTATTGGATTTTTCTGATTTAGAATTTCTAATAGTGACTCGGAGTCTGGAATTGTGCCCGGTGTATGGTAAAATAGGCTCACCACCTATTCCATGGCACACAAAAACGTGACTGATGGATCGTGGGAGTGTACAGTAGTACACTCCCACGATCCATCAGTCACCACACCACCACAACGTAGTAACGTTACTCTGCCTACCCCTTCGGGGATTACAGGCGTGATGTTACGTTGATGATGTTACATACATACATACATACATACACACATACAATATATATCTTTTATACCAAATAATACGCAGAGTGCACGTTAGAGTAGGATAGTGATATATGGCATTCCAGCCTACCCCGTATTTATGAAGACTTCATTGAGAATCCTCATTTTCTGTGTGCATGTAGCTATAAAACATGTGTGTTACAGGGAAAATTGTGTGAACGTGTTGGTGACGACCACTCAGCTGGTGCCGGCGCTGGCGAAGGTCCTGCTGTTCGGTTTGGGTGGAGTTTTCCCCATAGAGAACATTTACTCTGCTACTAAAACAGGTATATGGAACAGTGAATAGATATTATGACTGAACTAACCACAAATATTTTCATTTTACATCCATACATATGTACATACATACATTTTACATACATACATATGTACATACATACATTTTACATACATACATTTTACATACATACATTTTACATACAAACATTTTACATACATCCATTTTACATACATACATTTTACATACATACATTTTACATACATACATTTTACATACATACATTTTACATACAAACATTTTACATACATCCATTTTA
>DWJK01005537.1:0-11088 GCA_018248815.1 Croniades pieria auraria
CGGCCTTAACCCTCTCAATATGGGAGGAGACTCATATTCCAACGGTGGAATGTTAATGGGTCGATAAAAAAAAAAAAGAAAAAAAAAAGTATTAGTGTAGTATAGTTAAAAAGTATAGTATTTAGTACCGAAGTTTTATTTATTACGCAAAGTAGCAATCCGTAGTTTTCAGCTGTAAAGGGGATATACACTGATTCGCAAAACGTTTAAGTTAATTAAGCATATCCCTGACCCGATAAGAAGATAAGATCCATAATAAGATTTCTCAAATATAATTATTGCATAAGTGTACATGATTATGAGTTGTTTTGATAGAGATGAGCTTATGGGCTTTCCCTTTACACAAAATCTATTCATCAAATAAACAGAGAACATTTATACATATAAAAAAATATTCAAACGCCAGTCTGTACTAACTTGATAACGTTAATAAAAAATAATAATAATCGACCAATTTATCAATCCACTGTTGGAATATGGATCTCCTCTCATATTGAGAGGGTTAAGGCCATGGTCTGCCACGCTGGCCAAGTGCGGGTTGGCAGACTAGACACCTTAGATTTTTTTTTCCTCACGAGGTTTTCCTTCACCGTTAGCAAGTGATATGTAAAATTTAAAACGCACTTTTGTAAAGAGGTGCGCGCCGTTGGATTTGAACCCAGCACCCCCGGACTGAGAGGCTGAATTCTTAACCACTAGGCTATCACTGCTTATATGATAACGTTCATGTTATATCATATTTAAATATAATATAATTATATATAATGTTTGATGTGGATAATAAAATGAAAATAGTTCGAGATTCTTCGTAACAGCTAAGCGAGTTAGGACGGACACGCGCCACTGATCTGCGTTTATTGGATTGCGTTACACGTCAACTGTTACATCGGCTGTTCTGTTTGCAGTTCTGCACCGCTGTTCAACACGACACGTGTACGGGACACGTGGCTTTGTGTCTCACATCCGTGTTCACAAGAATCATAGAGCAGAAGCACTTCATGATTGTTACCTAATAAAATAAAAGGGGGATTTGATTTATAGTAACAAACACTTGACTATGGACATGAATATTTACTGTTTATTTTTTCTAACCATCTCTAATTTCGTCTCATCAAATTTATTCCGTTGCTCTGCTGGATCAGAAAGTCTAAAAGTACGGTGTGCGACACGGGCCAAATTCGAATAATTCATTTTAATGTTTAAAATAATTCTGTGTATAATTTATTATAGATTTTTAAAAAGTATTCCTATTAAATTCTTGATTGCGAGTTGAGATACAATTCAATAACAATCACGACTTAGTTCGTTAGTATTATTATTATTAACATGTGATTATCTGATTAAAAATGTACCGGCTTAACTCACGTACGTTTTCGGGATGGCCTCTGACCAAGTCTCAGTCTCAGTTTCAGTCTCCGTCGCGACCTCGCTGCAAACGGCCGGAGCTCATGAGGAAGGACCTCGTACAGGTCCGAAACTAATGGGGCCATCCCGAAAAACGTACGTGAGTTAAGTCGGTACGTATTGATTCATGTGTATAAATACTCACGAAACATTTAATATTATAATATATGTTACTTAATATATAATAAGATACATATGTAGCTATGTATATGCAACTTACGTGTTCGTCCAACGAGTACGTTAGCTCGCCGTCGTCATACAACACGAACCATCTCCGCTGCCATCTCTGTAACAAGTAATAAAATAAATCATTTTTATGCACGTCTACAGTTAAGATATTTTACATCTCGTAGCATTGCAGATATCACTTACAGAGAAACATAATTAAAATAAAATACAAACATTGTGAACGCAGCCTATGATAGATGTAGCACTCTTCCTAGCAGCTCATTTTTAAGGGGCAGTAACTCGTAGGGGGTTGTTTGCAGAAAACCACGTTTGGAATTTGGTACAGATGGACTACTGTGCTATATGGTATGCTATGGTCTGTCGCTATTATACGAGTATAAGGAACCTTATCTCAGTATTTGTAAAAGTAAAGATGGATGAATTTACAACGCCCTACGATTATTCATATAAGAGATAAATAAATATAAATGACTAATATATTACAAATATTTGAATATATCCTTAATATTTCACGCTATCAAACCAATGACTGCCTCGTTGGTCGAGTGGTTGCAAGCGCGACTGCCGATCGGGAGGTCCTGGGTTCAAGTCCCGGGTTGGGTACTATTGGATTTTTCTAATTCAGTATTTCTAGTAGTGACCCGGAGTCTGAATCTGTGTCCGTTCTATAGCAATAGGCTCACCACCTATTCCATGGGACATAAACGTAACTGGTGAAACGTGGGACTGTACTACACTCCTCTGCCTACCTCTTCGTGGATTACAGGCGTGATGTTACGTTTTTACATTATATTAAAGTATAACTGATAGAAAAAGAACTTTTGATAGTCAAGCTACATACAAAATTAAGAGATATTATATTTACAGAAAATGTCGATTTTGTCTGTTTATCCTAATGCTATTATTATCACAGAAAAAAATATTGGATAATCCATCCACATATTGATATAGCAGAACTAAACAATGCCCTTTACAAACGCTTAATTGCGTGAAAGTTAATACGATTGTCAATGAAAGATGTTAATTCGGCACAGTATTATTCATAAACACCTTAATATGTGAAGACTAAATCGATTTAGAAATTATTAAAAACCTATTTCAATTGTAAAACCACATTTGTTGCAAAAAACATTCGTATTTGTATTGAAAACAAAAAGCGTCAATTCGGTGTCCTCGCAGCTGAAACCCACGGAGTTCCTGAACCTGGACGCGATCTTGGAGGGCGTGATGCACCGGCTGGTGGTGCGGCCGCTGCGCGTGAAGCTGTACGCGCTGCTGGCGGGCTGGCACGCGCGCGACGTGCGCCGCCTGCACGCCGCCGTCGAGCGCGCGCACCACGCCACGCCCCTGCAGCTGGGCGTCAAGGTCGGGCGACCCTCGGATTTTATGCTTTAGACATGTTTGTTATTGATGTATTCAATTACCTATGTAGCTTCCTATTATGGTATTCTACGTTGATATGATCGTCAATGGTCTGTGCGGCCATTTCTGTTTTATATATAATGCAGCTGTTTAGACGCTTCGATGACTAAACAGTTTAATAAGAGATTGCGTTCACACCGTGTGAAATGTGCTTTAATTTATCGTACTTTACATTTATTATACTTTTTTCTCGCCTATAAGATGATATCGACAACGATTTGTGATGCTTGTTACTGTTGGAAATATCTAAAACTATCAATTGCTGTACTTAAAAATTAAATTTCAATTTAAAATAATTGTTTCGCTACAGGAATCTACAAAAGTCCCGTCGTCGGCTGTCTTAGCAGTGATCTCAAAACATTTCTTAAAGATGCAAGAAGCCGACTCGCCGTTGGACAAACTGGAAAACCTTCTTGCTGCCATATCCGTTATGTTTAATGCTGTACGTATATATATGAGAGAAAAATAAATAATATCCTCGAAAATACAAAAGTTCGAAGTTAAACAAAAACATACAGAAATAAATTATATAGTAAAATGTACTTTTTGTTCATAGCTTGGATTCCATTTCCAGGGTGGAACAGATTTTTGGGTAATTAACAGTTTTATCACCCTCTAGAATGTTTTAGCATGTAATCATATTTAAATATATACATATATTAATATTGACAACGTGAATTGTGTTAACATAATCACGTCTATATTTAGTTTAGCAATATCTGATCTACCCCAATTTTTTACTTCTCTATACGTTCCGAAAATGAAACCATCATCACTTTATACACCGTCCATAATAAATATAATAATTATTTAAAAATAAATAGGAAAATCTATTTTAGAGTTGAATATTTTTAGTTTTCCTATACCATGTACTCAATGAATAAAAATATATATTTTTTATTATTTCTAATGTAGAACTTTTATTGTAATTCAGTCTTAAACTTAGTAACAGTAGTTAGTTTTAGAATTTAAAAAAGTTACATACAGTTTCTGGGCACTATTTTTAAACATTAACCTCAATGGTACATAATAGTGACCACATTGCATTGTTTGTTATCTATATGACTTTGAAGTTGACTACTTTCATTCATAATAATATTGTACTATTTTTCTAGATACGAGGGGAGAGAACGTTGGGCGCAGACGACCTGCTGCCAGTCCTCGCGTGGACGGTGGCTCGCTGTCGGCTGGTCTGCGCGGAGCTGGAAGCGGAGCTCATGGCCGGACTTCTCCCCGCTGCCCTGCTGGCGGGTGAAGGGGGATACTACCTCACCGCCCTGTTCTCGGCCGTCGCTGTTCTGAAACGGCTCGCACCTGACCCCGGACCGGACAGCTCAGCTCCTGTTAGTACGATTGCCTGATATTTCACTGACAAACGTAGACTAAATGTTATTTTCATTTATGTAGTCGTAAAATGGACGAAGGACGTCTCACATAACATACCAGATATATTTCTTCCGTAGCCACATTCTACCGTGGACAAAAAATCCAATCAAAAATATTTCCTCGGAAAACGCGTCAGATTCAACATAACGAACTCCAGTTGTAAAACCTTCGTCATATTCATAGCGGTAGTAAAGAGCAATGTGTGACGCGTGTCGATATGGCGGCAGTGGCGGCGCGGCTCGGCGGAGGCCGGGCGGGGGGGCTGCGGCACGGCCGTGGTGCGCGTGGCGCTGCCGGACGAGTGCCGCGGCTCCATCCGGCGCGTGGCGCTGCCGTGCCGGCCCGGCGCGCGCGCGCGCGACCTGTGCCGCGCGCTGGCGCACGCCGCCGCCATCACCAACCCGCAGGACTACGCGCTCTTCGCCTTGCACGACGGACAAGGTACCTATTATATTTCAGCCGCGTATAAACTTACTATACGCGCCTCGCAACTCTCATACGTTGCAGTCATCGCAAGGCGGTTAAGTATGTGTATTCCGTTCGGTGATTCATGAGGCTTGTTATGAATATAAGTTAAAAATCACCGTCGCTTGTTTTTACGAAATCCCGTACGCGTGATACAAATATTGGTTTTTTAATCGCTCCGTACACGTGTACCGTCTACAGAATGTCTACAGAATGCCTGCTTAAACAAACATCGAAGTCAGTCAGTCGATATTATGAACTAATTAGTTCATTTGTTTACCTAATGAGCTGATTAGTTACATTTGTATTACGCAACATAATCGTTAAATACTCCAATAAAACTTTTAATCATCGTTTCAAATGAAAAATTACGAAAACAAAATAGAGAAATATATATGCAATTGTTTGTTATTATTAATTATAACAATTATTTATTTGTATTAATAATTATTAATAGGTTTTTAATTTGACAGCAATATCTTATTTTGGTATTCATTTTAGACATGCATATTTTTTAAATTAGATAATTAATAGTTCGTTAATAGTTCGATGGCTACTGGCTAATGTTTTGAGTATTGGGCTGAGAGATTTTGCTATTATTCACTATTTAATAAAAGAAACTACATTTTTTATTTGAAACATGCTAATAGATGATTTTTTTACAGAAACAATGTTGAATGAGAACGACTGCCCACAAGAAGTGATGTCAGAGAAAAGTGGGCAGAACTTCATACTGGCCTACAAGAGAATAGACGCCAAAATAGCATGGCCCCAACAGGCGCTGACGTCGTACCCGTAAGCGGAGGTTTCTCTCAATTATTATTTAGTCAGAGAAGAAATCTCCTAGCACTTAAACAATGCGCAATTGAGGAAGAATATCAATAATAAAATTTCGGAAGTATCAACACAACGTAAATACTTAAGTATTTTAATCGTGCTCATTACCACTAAGTCGTTACGGAGCTGTATACATAAGTCTCTTTGGGAAAAGAAAACAAAACTCTATTTTTATCATCCGAACAATATATAAAATGATATTTTGTACGATATTATCCAAGGTGTTTATACGCTAATATTCTCTTACGATTAGCTTACCGTACCTATAAGTACATCATCGCGATTAGGTGATATTTTAATGGCTCGCTATTGCTGTTCAGGTCTATGCGTAGTAATCATTAAATATTGTAGCTTTTTTACCCGATACTTAGTGTGTAACGTTTTTGCAGTTCTCGCAAATTCACAGCAACGCGTGGGTCTTATCTGTGTGTAATTTATCTACACAATTCTATACAATTTAAAAAAAATAGTCCATTATGACCGTTCATAGCGCCACCGTGAATGTCATTATTTATCATCAATGACATCATTATTTTTATTGTCATTACACATGAACTGAATGCTCTGGGAGATATATTTAATTTCTCATTCGCTGAGTTTCGATGTTGTTGTCCAATGAGTTTCATTATTTTCGTAACATCATTAAGTGACTTTTTAAAAATAATATTGCATAACTCCATTGCCTTTTAACTAATTAAGTTACAAAACATGAACACATATTTAATGAAATATATTTATTCTTATTCATTAGTTAAATTACATCCTATAAATCATTTACATGTTTGTTATGACATCGCAGGTGATTTTTTTTTAATAACATTGCGTCACTCCGCGGCCTTTTCATGAATTTAGTTGCCTGGTCAATTTTTTTTTATGGAAAATATTTTACACTGTTACAGAATTATCGGGTTAATAAAAACCATATTTTTGTCATTATTTTTTTGTCTTTTTATATACATTTTTTTTGTGTTAAAAGGCAAGGCAAAAAGGCAGGCGGCCCAAATTCAAATGTGAAAAAAAATACAAATAAGATTCACGCACGGCAGTGAAATGCAAGGGCTAAATACTACTATAATCAGACTGAACGTTTAAGATATTCTCGATTCTGATTTTGTACATTTGTATGGTAACGTGTGATTTGTTTTTTTTTAATTTTCCGCGTGGTGTATGTTGAAGTGTTTTAACGATTTCGTATTTTATTTCATGTAAACTTAATGTTACACGAGGAGAACCGTGCCCAGCTGTGGGGTTACGGGTGCCTTTAAAAAACAGTTACAGTTAAAAACTACCTTATAAAGGTCGGTTTTTTTTTTCGGGTATACGTATGTATGTATTTATAAGTTCCTAAAATTTGATATATGCCCGAACAAACTTACCAAATTATTATTTTTAGTTTTTTTTTTTTCATATTTTTTCGTATTTTCTAAAGTCTTACTAATGAGTAAAATTTCGTTTTAAAACATTTCGTATTGTAACTCTTAATAACTTGTTTATTGAACTGTGATGTAATTTGTATTAGTAATGTAAGATTTGTATTAATTTTGTATATTCGTAGAGGCGTTTCTTAATATAATTTATTTATACGTAATTTAAGGACATGTACGATTCAGTGTTATTGGACGAGTGAATAAACATTGGCGAAACGAACAACTTTGAACCGCGGTTTTTATAAGTACTAATAATAATAACAATACGAAAACATTTTAACTTCTTTCATATGTTTAAAATTAATTGTCGCGATCGATACTCAAAATGGAATCGCTAATTTTTATTCATCGTAAAAGTAACATTTCTCAGATAAAATTACTATTTTCACTATTCACAACGAGTATTTTTGTAGTGTTTCAGTAGATACCTAAATAATAGAACCGGTAGATCTTATAACCTTTTACATATAATTAGTTGAAAAATAGCGAACGGTCTCATTGTATCCAAGTACGTACAGTATTACCACGAAACACGTCTAGTAATAATAATAATGATACCATCAGACATCACACACGACCATCTGATCCCAAAGTGAGCATCAAGAGAACTTCTGTTATGGTAACCAGAGGACTGATAAATCTGTATTCATATAGATTCTTTTTTTAAACCCAGCCCCTGTTCAAATACTTGTGCTCATCAAACATATTTATTTTTTCACGTATTAAGTGTATATTTTAAAAAGTATTTTACGTATAGGTCATTTAAAACGGTGATCATTATTAAAAATATATCAATGATCGCTCTTTGCATGTATCGATTTTTTTTTTGTTCAGATCTATTATCTATGTCCAAATCATAGATTTTCAAATTTAGAATCTTAATTATTTGTTTATCGAAAATACCAAGAGAATTAATGAACTGCCAATAAAATATTGGATTTTAAGGCAATGTTTTTTGTAATTCTATAATTTAAAAAAAAACGAACTACATTATTTTTCATATAATGCGGTACTTAATGAATTTACGACGAACAATTAACATTTTTTAAATTCAATGCATGATGTAACCTCCAAATAATATATATTTACAGTTTTATTATTTATTTATTATAATATTTCCCGTCAAGAAATCAAGACGTATTCATGTTAATCCATTAATTTTAAATACTGTTTGTTTTTAATAGAAAATTCCTACAGATAATTTTATTCGCGTGGTCGATACTGTAACCGTACGGTATAATATTTATTGCAGTCTTGTATATTCAATTTAGTCATATAACACTTTATATTGTGTTTTAATAACAATTTCAGTCATTTGTGGAACGATTAAACGAATTATCACCAAATTAAAAACCTGTTTATATTCATTTCGATTACCATTCAACATTCATTAATTCCTTCAATAAATGAGAATGTAAGACGATCATAATGTACACGTGTAGAATAGACGAGAGAAGTTAACATGACCTGCACTGAAAACAGTCGTTGGCTACCCCTACGGTGAATGAGCTGGCGTTTATCCAGTATTTTTGAGCATAAATAAACGGAAATAGGACGAATTTAATGCCTAGTGGCGTCCTCTAATATCAATTATGATGATATGTATGTTGAATTAATTCCATACAGAATTACTCGGCACCCTTTTCCCTTTTAAAATAATGTAGTTAAAAATGGATAGCATTAGCTTTCATCATTATGTCCTCAACAATCAGTACCACAGCCCAGCATTTCTAAAATAGCGGCGTCTGATTGGCTGTCATCCCGGCTGACGTCACATCCGTCTAAATAAAACAAATAAAAAAAAAATATTGATCAATCTTCTGGACATAATAAGTCGACGCCTACTGTCCATAAGATTGATCAATCATAGATATCGCCTTGACTACATGTCTGTTACAAGGAAAATAAATGATTTCCAAGTAACAAGAGAGTTCAAATACACGATTTTATATTTGTTAGTTCTGTCATTCGTAATATTCTTACCTAGCATCAAAGCGATTTAAAAAAATGCAGGCAAATTACCCAAAGAAATTACCTATGATACATTGGGATACACTAAATGTAGAGTATCCAGTTCAACAGTTTCTCCATACCGGTACATCCAGTGAAACCGCAGCCAGGACATGGAGAAGCCAACCGGAAGTGATAAAACAATTAGTGAGTATTACAATTTGAACAATACAATAAAATTGTCTCCAAAACCGAGGTGCCCGTATGAAGAGTGATAAATGTAGAGAAACATTTCAGGTCTGTAAGGATAGAGATATTTTGCACTCAGTGCTCTCTGCCTACCCACTAAGGAATAGGAGCCTGATATGACAATACAATAACCCTATTTAAAAAGAAATTAACGCTAATAAGTTACTCAAATATGATAACGCTGTAAGTAAAAAGCTACGAAAAATTACTGCAGTGTTCAAAACTGGAATATTATACTTTAAAGATATTGCATATTTCGTGCCCGGTATATGGCAAAAGGCTCACCCATTCTATTGGGTGACCTATAACATAACTGGGTAAAGGTGGGAGTGTGCTGAACTGTGCCTACTCCTTCGGGGAAATACAGGCGTAATGTTATCTAATGTTACATTGTATATAGATAAAATACACAGCATTCCTTATTCAATACCCTGATACGGAACAGGTCAACCAGAAATACTTGTCTGGGGTCTGGGGTCTGGGGGTCTGGGGCTCGGCTCATAAACCGCCACTAATAATGCCGGCGTGATTGTCATGGTATATACTTTGACACCCGTTATCAGTACGCCATTATGATATATTTACTACGAGTAGTAGATGACCCGCAGTATGTCTGCTATCTACTGCACTCGTGTGAATGATTGCAAACGGACCGACTATACTTTGAACTGCGGCTTTTCTTCCCATTTTTCATTTACATGGAAAAATATACCAGAAAGCTTTTTAAGTATTTTAAATCTATTAAAAACTTACAGTTAAGTAAATTTTGTATAATCTAAAGGTATTTTGCAAAATGGAAGAATACTTCCTTCGCTTGTCCTGGACAGTTCTAATTTGGAAAGAGTGGTGAGAAACTGAAAAAAAAAAGTCGATTTAGTTCTTAATGGATTTATTACAATTCTTCAGCAGATTCTTAGGCTACATTTTAAATGTAGCCTAAGAATCTGCTGTAATATCTACATGCGTACATACATATCTTCACGCCAGGTCCCTTGCAGGGTAGGGAGAGAGCACGGAGTGCCAAAATACCTCTAAATATTTTATAGAAAAATTTTATTTTCCTTTTTTTTAGAGACAGAAAGACCAAGAAGAAAAAGAATATAACCGTAATTATAACATAACTGATGATCTGATGCAGTCGCAAAGTGCTGTGGACCATGGATACAAGCTTCCCGAGAGGAGAAGATTTAACATGCATACTTCTTTAATAGAGAATCATTACGTATATCCTCCTAGTAGAAAGGTAAGGTAAATAAAAATATATATGACACGTATGCCGTAAAACTTCAGGTTTTATTACTCCGAGTATGAAAAAGGAAACAAATCACGGTTACACTGATGTTACACTATCATTAAGTAATGCTTTATATTTTAATTTAATTTACGTTTCTGAAAAAGGCTTTGACTTTACATGTCTATAGAATTAATGACTGCTTTTGTTATTAACTGCGACAAAAACGGCATTATCAATTTTGAGATAGAACGTAACTCACGCCTGTAATCCCCGAAGGGGTAGGCAGAGAAATCTGGTACACTCCCGCGTTTCACCAGTGACGTTTACGTCCCATGGAATAGATGGTGAGCCTTTTGCCATACACCGCACACTATTCTAGACCTCGAGTCACTACTAGAAATTCTAAATTAGAAAAATCTAATCAGTTTTCGCCGCGACCTCGCTGCAGGCGACGGGTGCTCATGAGGAAGGACCTCGTACAGGTCCGAAACTAGTCGGGCCATCCCGAAAAACGTACGTGAGTTA
>DWJK01005538.1:0-11087 GCA_018248815.1 Croniades pieria auraria
GTGTATATTGTATATATATATGTGTATGTATATATTGTATATATATATATATATAAACATACATATATGTATATATACATATTGTTATTACAAAATATTGTACACATTTCATCAAATATAATTCTCTACAAATGAATATCTTCCTATTAATTAACTGTTATCTATACAAACGTTACGCAATTAATAGACAAAACTATAAATTTCCCCACTCGCCTACATCGTTTGGCGTGTCTCTGAAACTATTACAGTATCTACGGCTATGTGAAGTACGGTTAAAACGATATTTGAACATAATTTGATAAGAAACCCTAGTTAAGCCCACAACTATTGGGTGTTTTCATTAGCAAACGAGAAAGATATGTTCCAAGGTTGTGTATTAAGTTATAAAATGATAGTTATACACGATACTGATAATTAAATGGGCACTTGTACGATATCTACCGTCAGTATTATCAGCAGAATGAAATTTAATATCTGAAAATGTCACTATAAAATTGCAACTAAAAATTTCGGGTGTAAATTAAAATTGTTGCTGGCATTCTGTAAATCATTTAAGGGTATTTACAGTGACATCATACGTTACTGGTTCTAATTCAATGGACACACCCACCATCTCTTTGGCTACTTATCAACGAAGCGACTCTTATTAAATTATATAAAAATTGTACATCAATTTTTGGAAGCGAATGATATTTTTTAATCATAGAACGAAACCCGCTAAGAGCTATATCAATCTGCGTAGCGTATTTTCTTTATAAAAATAACCTCTATTAAATGAAAGTAAATTTCCTTAACCATTCATAAAGAATATAATTTTTTTTATGTTAGCCCTCAAATAACTTTAATTTTCCCAAAAAATTAAAATAAACCTGTATTACTGCTTCATTTCCGGTCTCTCATTTATTACAGGTCGTAAACAAAAGCGATACATCTGCAGCACGAGGCAATACGTTTCTACAATGACAATCGATGTCTTCCAAATAACTCGCAGCCGGAGTGAGTAAGAGACTGACATATTTCACAGTTCTTCGCTGCGACTTCCGAATATAGATCAGCGAAATCTCTCACACCGCAGCGCCAGATGCTCACAGAATATTACTTCTGAATAAATCCACTGAACTTGTTACACGTACACCGTTAGACGTATACACTAGATTTTCGTTTGTTGTTAGGGATAACAAGAATAAGGAAAATATAGAGGATTTTTAACATTGTTGCAGTTGCGTTTTAAATCCATTACGCAACTTTGTGTCATAATCGAAATAGATTTGTTAATATCATTTATAACTACCTATCGCATGAGAAACGTTAGTGGGCCTTAGTAATGTGATAAAGGACAAGTTTTCACGTTTAAGAAATATTAGAACAATTCTGCAGTATTGCTGTCACATGTGGGACAGTAACTCCAATCCGTAGTGAATAAGAGACTAACAGTTCGTCGCCGCGACTTCCGGAATACTAATCAGCAGAATCTTTTACACTGAAACGCCAGATGCCCGCAGAGTATTACATATCTGATAAATTCAACATGTCACTGAAGTATTGCGAAGCGTAAAATTTCCAACCGATCTGATATTTTTTTAAGGTAATACTTTACTCGACCGGGGAACCAATCCAGAACGCTGAAACAGCAGTCGCGCTAGCAACCACTTGACCAACGAGGCAATTATTAATTAAAAAATAATTTTAATAAGTCAAAATGACGCCAGACGCGATTATCACCTATCTTTACGTTTAGAGTTGTAGGTACATTTTGACATAAATTGCCGTGCTCGTGAAAAAGCATTACACAATCACACCCCTTTTTAAGTTTGAAAGCTTACTGAATAGTTCATACATTTTCCGTAGAAGTGATGCCACTAGCCCGTATCTTCACAAATCGGCGGTGAAATATAGTTAGCCTTCAGTACCGTTATATAGTTAGCCTGAAGTATCGTTTTAAAAATCCATCCTCGGGTATGTTTTTTAATAAAATAGTTCAGTTAAGCTCAGATTTAGGTGTGTGTAAATAAAGACTGTTTCCGAATATATTTTTTATTTTAAAATATCATAAAATGATATCAACATCTTAAGTTTAACATTGATAAATAGTGACGTCATGCTAATAAGTGGATTAACCTGGTAATGAAATATATACATTTACATCAGATCGTAATTTATTGTCATTATACAAATTATCATAGTTTTATAAAGCGATCGATAAAATTGGTCTAAATAATAAAGCAATGTATAATAAATCATAATGTTCTTGAAGCTTATTAAGGAACGCTTAAGACAGAGGAAATATGCTAGACTTATTGAAATCGTATCTCAAAAACAGAGTTAATATTAAACAAATTAATAAAATTTGTGTAAAATTTAATTTAGAATACATGTAATAGGTAGGTAGAACATTGGGACCGATCCTTTTTCTAATGTGCATAGGTAACCTTCTAATGGTCACAAATACATATTATTGTACAGCTTTGTGTTCGTCGTAATGAAACATTAAAATTATCAATATTATAAATACATTTATTTATTGGTTAAAGTATTGTAAACATATCAATGCTTTTATGTTTGACAAGAAGTAATTACATAGGTAAATTTCCATGTTCCAGTGTAACATATACGAATTACGATTGGAAGCAAATCCAAGCAGATAGAGTTCCACTCTTACTCGTTAACTATACATAATTTATTTAACAGTTAACTTGTTTATTATGAAGTATGTTTCTAGTATTGTCTTGCTTACATTCTATAACATGCAATAGACATAGATATATAGCACATTAGACAACTTGCGAAAATACGTTTTGACATTATTCCATTACATCCAGGGATTATATAAGATATCGTAATTAATTGTTGTTATAATATGGTATAAAAAACTGTATCATAGGAATTTTGAAATGAATTTAAAGGCTGTTGTCACTTAGACGTCTTAAGTTCCTATATTATTGTCGTCATTTATTGTTGAAAATGTAGAAGGGTCGTGACACATTTTCTATTATTTTTATTGCATAATCAGCAAAATCGTTTAAAGTAACATCACATCAATATCATACATGTGAAACAATATTTTACTGTATTACAAAATACATTTTTATAAATACTTTAAGCATGGAGCAATCCAAAATGCATAGGGCAAAATATTTTTTTAAAATAAATGTAAATATATTTTAAATAAATAATATTTCTAGTGAGAAACATGAGCACATTTTGAATACAAAATATATAACAAGAAATCATTGGCTACAAATTAAATTTAATAATCATTAAGATCCAAACATTTATATCAGTTGACTCTTTTTATGTCAAAGTTTTCAAATTAACACAGTGTTACTTTAGGTTGACAAAACTCGTTTGTTGCGTTTTTATATATTAACTGCAATCGATTTATATTAGAAAGCATTTCAGGCAATATGTCTTAATACAGTTAAACATTACATGATATTATATCTACGATAAATTCTTTCTCTTCACTTACACCGTATATCGTATCTATGACCTCTCGAAGTTAAAAACCACTTCGCATTCTACTTGTTTAACTCGTAAAATAACTTCAATGAGCCGAATATGTTACTTTACACCTATTCGGAAGACAAATTTATTATTCAAATATTAGAGCCTAAAATGTTTAACTTTTAATGTATTTATTTTAACATGAAAAATTCCATTTTCATACTCTACATAAACACAGTTACTAGAGTGCGTTTATAGAGAAGATCTGCAGGGATAATAGTACTCGTATGTATATAACATTGTGAATAATTATGAACGCACCCTTACTGTCTATTAACACGTGATAAAACTTACTATTAGGTATTATTGTCTTACACAATGCAAGTCTAGGAATTGTAAATATAAATCAGAAAAAATACATTTCTGTAGAAAAAATCAGTTTTTCAATGAACTTAAATCTTATAATTTCGTTGTGATATTCAATCAAATTTGTTTAAAATCGATATATTAGACGTTTCGAAAAGAATAAAATAAGATATATAATGAGCAAATACATTATGTTCTACATAGGTTTAGTTCTATCGTAATTACCGTTGGTCTGTATGTTTATTGTCATTATTTTTAGATTGTCATATAAAATACCACTAATAACCTTACAACTAATAACTAAACTGGTATAATATCGTCATAGTAATAATTACTTTTAGTTATTCATTTGAAACATTTTAACATCTTTGTATTTTCTACAGCAGCCGTTGTTCAATCGATGTGAACGAGTATGAACAGTCAGAGGTCAAATTAAACTTTTTATAGAAAACAAATCCAGCGCTTGAACAAATATACGAAGTATCAGACTGATCTGCTCGTGAGTTCTTCTGATTAATTAAATGTTTCGCAAATTTCCAAAACTCAAAATGCATTGTAATGTCGAACGATGATGTGCCTCTACTTCACAAATTAGTCGAATCCTAAAAAACCTATATACAATATTTTCCATTGATATGGTCGCAACGATATTCATATTATGTCAAATATTGAAACTCATCTGAATTAATCCAGCTACAGATAATTATTATTATCGCGAAAATACTAATTGAATTTCAATGTTTGACATATAATTTACTATTATTGTCTTCGTTTAAATATTACCTTATTTTAAAGCTGGAATTTTGTTTCTTAATCGATCGTTCTTGATTATGCTTTACATAACAATATCAACATGAGAATGTATCGACTAATTGTTTACAACAATCTCCGTAATAAATACGTACATACGTAAGTTATTCATAAAAATTCAACAGCCATGATTCCATCACTACCTACACAGCTAATAAAAAACTGTAAAAAAATCATTTATAATAATACGATCTGTTTATACAACGTTTGTTAATAAATTGGCAATTAAAAGTGCGGCGGCGGGCACGATACAGTTCGCGTCGCTGTTGTATACGACGAAATGTCTGGGCGGTCCCGAAGGCCGTACTTTTTGCCTCTCGGACCTTTGTGCGTACTCATTATGAGTGTTATTTGTTACCCCATGCGCGTTTATGTTATTAAAATTTGACGGGTTATTGAGTTCCGCTTGACGCAAGTCGCCGTCTAATAGGTTTTGGTAGGTGCGATCCAGTTGTTTCTTTAGGTGACGTTTCGGTGGTCGTGTCGTAGTCGCCAGCGTGGTGGTGGGACGTTGCGTCGTCGTAGTAGTCGTCGTGGTCGTTGTGGTCGTCGTTGTCTTTATCGGTGTCTCTGTTGAAGATAGATGAAAAAAAAATTAAATATATAAAATGTGTAAAGGATTAAAGTAATATAAATATTTAATTGAATTTCGATATGTGACAGAATGATAGAGCACCATGTAACACTGTAAATATAAAAAAAAATTACCTTTCAAGTTAATGTAGCCTTCAGCTTTTCCATATGCGTTGGCAGCCGAACATGTGTAGTCTCCGAAATCCCCTTTCTTCACCCTAGTGATGGTGAGATTCATCCTCAGTGAGTATTCGTTCAACACCTCCTCTGATATGATATATTTTGAGCTGTTAAGCAACTTCCCGCCTACGAAAAACGAAAATATAAAATGGTGCAATGTACCAACAATGTCACTTGCATAATGATTAATAACATTAAAAAAAATATTCAAGATCGGTTTTAAAAGCGCACTACTTATTTCACACTGAAATGTCTTCCAGTAGACCGGCTGTTGCAAAAAATGCATATAATATAAACAAACCTACATACAAGAGTATTTTCTCATGAATTTCAAAGGGCAATTGTTTGAAAACTAAATTTCCTCCAATTTCTCCCTCCACACGTGTATCTTCTTTCATACTGTTTTACCCCTCAATATTACTTAGCTTAACTTACTTAACCTCCAGTCTGATCGGTTTGAAATTAGTCGAGTTATCCCAAAAAACAAGTATTAGTTAAGCGGGACATATTTAATCATCAATATGAAGATTACTCACCATTCAAAGATGATATTAACTCTGATAAGTATCTTATCAAAGTGATAGAAGTGTCTTACCAAAATCGAGATAATTCAGAGCTTGAGATTTCCCCTTCTCCCAAGACGTGAGTGATTTCGGCGACGCTTCGACGTAGCACAACAAGGATACTTGCATGTCCACTGGTCGCATCACAATGGGGCTAGCCACTCGCACAAGCGGCTTGACTGATGTTGGCAAACGTGTAATATTAGTTCCTTATATATACAATAGCAGACCAGCTGAGGGGAAGACAACAACTATTGGAATTATGACTAAAAACTGGAACCTACTTGAACAGTACCGTACTACTAGCCGATTTTATAACTATACTTTTAAAATTATAAATGAAAATCTAATAAAACTTAGATCTTAATGATAAAGCGTTGGAGTAATAGTACAATTTTCCAAATATGTCATTCCTCAACCGTTTATAGATCTAACCACATCTAAGCAGATCTAACCAGATCTAAATTATTGATTTCTAAAAAATTTACACAAAATTAAACTAAGTTCAAAATGTAATTATATATGTAGACTTAAATTTTACAATATACTAAAAAATAAAATACTATTGTTTTGTTCCAACGCACAATATATAAATATAAATACATACACAAAAGATGAGATGTTTCGCGATTTATTAATGTATGTTATAACCTTAAATGAAATACTTACAAAAGACAGAGACCTCATAACGTCTGCTGATGCTTGGCGGGATCCCGTTCGCGGCGATACACAAGTAGGTGCCCATGTCGGTCCTTTGTAGACCCTTCAGGGACAACACCGACCCAACGTAGTTTTCCACTACTGAACAACCAAAACATATGTTATTTATTAACTTTCAGTATACAACATCATTAACTCCATCGACCCTTTTTATCGTTCCACAGTGGGATATAAGTAACGCTTACAAAATGAGAAGAGTTAAAGCTATACTGCCACGCTGGCCGGGTTGACGGACTTTACATGTCTTAGAGAATATTATGGAGAACTCTAAAGATTTTATAATATGTTATCTTACGATTGACCAAGTGACAGTCAGTCCTGTTAATCTTAAAATTATTTTAGTGCACATGATAAGACAACTTTGAACCGTAAATACTAGATACTAAACTACCCAAAGCAGCTCTTCACATAGGATTTGAAAGCCTAAAACTGACTTTATAAAATTATAAGAGAAGCCTCGTTGACTGCCTCGTTGGTCAAGTGGTTGCAAGCGTGACTGCCGATCAGGAGGTAATGGGTTGAAATCCCGGATCGGATACTATTGGATTTTTCTAACTTAAAATTTCTAGTAGCGACTCGGAGTCTGGATGTGTCCGGTGTATGATAATAGGCTCTTAAACTTAAACGTAACGTGAAACGTAGGAGTGTACTACACTCCTCTGTGAACCCCTTCGGAGATTACAGGCGTGATGTTACTTTTTTTATAAAGAAGGCAATAGATATCACCACCACGGCATGACACGTGTTGGAATCCTACGAAAGTGTGCTTCAGCAGTATGCGCAGTGCACTACTCTTTGTAAAGAAAATTCTACCGTTCTACTTCTTAACTTTAGCTTTCGTTGTTACCAAGCAAATTATATCCTTCGCTTCTAAGATAATAAAATCAGACGGTATACGCAACAATCCGATATTTAATATTCCTTTATGTTCCCTATACAGTGCTACCTATTTCTCGATATTAAACAATGCTCACACGTTCAACAATCACGTTCGACAGCACACTGTCAACAATTGTACCTCGTCTATTAGATAACATACCAAGTGTGTTACAGTTGTTTCTCAGTTCCTATAGATAAAATACTAAGAACTAAAACACATGCTAGTAAATTAATTATTTCTATTCAACTCAATAAGAATATCAGTTACACCTGTTGAAATGCGAAGTTAATAATGCACAGGACACATGGTATCGTTTGTAACACAGCGCTTCTTAGTAAAGCAGTTTCGCGCTAGCGGTATCATAACCGGCGTCGCTTAAATTCAATTTACGACTTTCTACAGTCATATATATCCATCCACATTGAACAAACTGCAAATAATAGCCTATATTTCATAATGTCCGATACTAAGCGCATGTAAATAATGATTTGTACGCGTATCGCCTAGCAGGCCGATAGTAAAAACCAGTTGGTGGCTGGCACTCCCGCCAACAGACCCGCGCTGCCAAACTGCCTTGCAACGTACGGTGATATACTGGAAAAGGTTAATGGATCTATTTAAAGCCTCTCTTTCTCTATATTTCGTTGAAAATTTTAACTATTGGCCACAGCTGACAACATGCCAATTTGTATCGCTTCTTTAATAAGAATATTGAAGTTTTCGAACTCGTTATTTTTGTAAACACTGTACTCGGCTTAGAATATAAAGAATTAATTGGTCGATTTTTTAATTGTACATATTTCGTTAATTTAATTATACATATTTCGTTATTATTTGTCCTTGACGTGGTCTTGTTTTTCTGAGTTGAACTGTATTTAAAGACATGAATAACGTTTTAGTCTTCTAAGTTAGAACGCTTTTACGTATATGTATCTGCCTACTATAACCCTAAACTGGAACACAATAACCGATACACTTTCTATTAGCGGTATGAATTTATACAACAAAGGTGCTTTCAACAGGGGTTTTATTAAGTATTTACTCGTATATTTATACACAAGCACTTACGAGTATAAACTAGACATGTGTGTTTTATACAGTTTTTTTTGGGACTTGGTGCTCACTGCTTACCTCGTAATGAGCTGGTGAGATGGTCTATTAATAATATTAAGTTTAGTACATTTTTAATTTTTATCTTCCATTAATCTTTGCGAATTTCTGTATATCCAGAGGTTAGCTGGTAGAAAAAACTCTTTAGTCTTAAGTCCGCTTTTTGTAATCAGTTATATTAATCTTTGTTAAGTCGTATATTGTATAGTTACATATTGTATAATTGTACATTGTATAGTTATATATTGTATGGTTATGTATATGTATATCGTATAGTTATATATTGTATAGTTATATATCGTATAGTTATAAATCGTATAGTTATATATTGTATAGTTGTATATTGTTTAGTTATATGTAAATCGTATAGTTATATATTGTATAGTTATATATCGTACAGTAATATATAATATAGTTATATATTGTATAGTTATAAATTGTATAGTTATATAATACTAGTGTGACCATTTGCGATGAATGTCCACGTTTCACGAGCGAGTAGCTATAATCAAGTTTCCATGATTTGTATAACGTTGATAGTGAAAACCGCGCGCGGCTGGCACGGGCGCCAACAGCCGTGCGTGACCAGACCACCATTACTACAAGCCCTTGTTGCTGCCATAAATTTAAAAAAGCATCGTTTCATACTTTTCTGCATATTTTCATTTGGCTGCCTTGTTAGTTTAATAACTGCCAACACAAGTGCTGAGCACGAGGTCTCGAGTTCGATCCCCGCGTCAGCAAAGTATTACTAGATTTTTCTAGTCAAATTTTCAGTCGTACCACGGAGTCCGGATTTGTGTCCCGGTATATAGCAACAGGCTCGCCTCCTATTACATAGGACGTATACGCCTTATTAGATTACTGGTGCATAGTAGTAACACTACCTTTTACCTACCCGTTCAGTGAAATACAAGCGTGATATTACATTATGTTATACATTTTTTTGCATATAATAAAAAAATATGTAACATTCAAAGCTTTTACACAGATAGCTTTGTGCTTAAATAAGTACGTAACATACAGAGACTTTAGAAGGGGCGTTAAGGAGTCGGCTCCGTTAGTTCCAACCATTAACTCGCGTACTACCAATCCGCATAGAACCAACGTACTGTACTAAGTTCCAAGTGTCTTCCAGTTGCCTGGAAGCTCGGATAAGTCATTAGTAATTCTAAATGCGTTATTGGAAATGAAGACGATAGCAGCTGACAAAAAAATATATCAGGGAAAGTTCGCAGTCGGACTGGAACAGCATTCGTTAATCAGTGTACTCATTACGAGTCAACGCCGCGTCAAACTACTAACACTCCTGCTTTAATTAACACGGCATCGCTAATCTCGGCGCAGTTTAATCAAAACATTGCGAGGGCAATTCGCCATTTAACAGTTGCTGTCAAATTAAATTTAAATGGAAACAATTTATAACTTTATTATGGCATACGGCCCCCGGCCCTAAATCTCGGGCGCGGACGTAAAATACTGCGACTACGCTCGCGTATAATATCAAAAGCGGGGTTTGTATGAAATTGTGTTTTATTAACGGGTTGTAAAGTCGAGCTGCGACATGTCGTTACCAACTTGTTACTCGCAGCGTCTACGACTCGGCATCCGCCTTATTATTGCTTCGGCTAATTATTTTCCGATCGAAACTGTGCTAAATTTTCTTTCAACTGCCCCAGTTATTCGCCGGCAGACAGTTATGTTTTATTTACTGAGCAAAACGAAACAACTATTCGCCGACCCGCTTATATAAGAAAATGATTACCAGAATAAGCTTTAACCTTTTAAAGTATACGGTGCCTGAAACGTTCTTAGTAGTAAAGGGGTTGCAATTTGCCCGCGATCTGAATAGTTTGTACGCGTCGGAGGGCACAATAAGCGATCGGTCCCAACGGTTATAGTAGGTAACAATCATTAAGTTCAAACGGAGGGCTTGAAGGTGGCTTGACAAACCTCGGATACACTGGTTGGCTCAAACTTACACCTAGTACTGAGGAATAATAAGGGTTGAAATCATTTCTTCGCTTACTTAATCATAATATATACATATACTACTATTCATGTCTATACAGTCTCCGTCGCGACCTCGCTGCAAGCGACGGGAGCACATGAGGAAGGACCTCGCACAGGTCCGAAACTAGTCGGGCCATTCCGAAAAACGTACGTGAGTTAAGCCGGTACATTTTTAATCACGTCTGTACAGTCCTTACAGTGCAACTTGAAGCGAATGTGTTTTGTTAAATAGAAACTATTTTTATGTTCCAATAAATCCTAAAGCACCCAATTATACGAGAAAATGCGTACTTAACTAAAAACCATCAGGTGTGGGTGATGCGTAGCTGCCCACGGCAAAGAGTGTTGGCCTTTTTTTTTTTTTTAATCGACCCATTAACATTCCACTGTTGGAATATGAGTCTCCTTCCATATTGAGAGGGTTAAGG
>DWJK01005539.1:0-11087 GCA_018248815.1 Croniades pieria auraria
TGTCGCGTCCGCGCTGCAAGCGACGGGAGCCCATGAGAAAGGACCTCGTACAGGTCCGAAACTAGTTGGGCCATCCCGAAAAACGCACGTGAGTTAAGCCGGTACATATTTAATCATGTGTATAAATGACAGTCTAGAAATAGAGTCTAGAAGAGTCTAGAAACTTCCATAGTGACCCAGTACTTTCTATTAAATAATAGTGGTTACATCTAACAGGTTGTTCTAATGGGTAGCGGTTCTGATGAGTCAAGTTCGGTTTCAAATGTATGGTTGTCAAATGATTTGTATAAGTAGATGAATATAAATTTTATATATGTATGTGTCTTTATGTAAGATATGTATTTTTATGGAAAATATGTTCCTTAGAATTTACAAAAAATAAATTCTAAGGTGTGTGAAGTCTGCCACCCCGCACTTGGACAAGAGGGTTAAGGCCATTGGCCTTATCCCTCTTAATATGAGAGGAGACCCATATTCCAACAGTGGAATAACAAATGGGTCGATTTTTTTTATGCATCTTTATTAGCTGTCTGATTAATAAATGATAATAAGTGATTACCATAGCACTAGTGCTATCTAGTTTCGGATAGAACACCTGTGTGTGAGTTGAACTAAGATATTTATTATTATTGACCAATAAAAATGCATATGCTGAATACACTTCGTGTACTGCATCATAACATATTTTAAAATTACACCGGACCATCGTTTGTCCCAAGAGATATGTACTATGATGGGAAATAGAATAATTTGATCCTTTTAACTTTTCATTATTGGAGGATTAAATGCGAAGCGTTAGTAGCGAATTATTACGAATCGTGCTGATTAGTGGGGAGCGTCCCTTATTTAGTAACTAAAACAAAATCCTAAATTGTCGCCGTTTTCATCAAGCGCGGACCCTAACGGTACGTGTGCACGCAATTTAACTTCAACCTTGTTACCTTGAACATAAAGTTTATATTGATTAAGGCGATTTATTTCATCGATTTCAAAGGTTTAATTAATTCTTACTCATTGGTAACGGTCAATGGTGATTCAGATCTGCACGGAGGTAGTAAAGTTTGGAGGCGATTGTATGCAAATAAGTATAGTTTATGACATTATTGTTTCAACTGCCGTACGGGTGTGGAACTTAAAAAGTAAACGAGGTTAAGTAATGTATTGTTTGTCGGTAACGTGTTATATGTACTTACTACGTAAATAGCCGTTTATATAGTTGAGTTATTCTAGGAATTCTAATAATGGACGTGCAACTTTTAACCTGTTATCATGACCTTTAAAATATTAAAATGTTTAGATTTATTTATAAATATGCGATAGAGTAGTACAAACAAAAGAAATCTGTTTGCTAAGATTTTCATAAGCTAATGCCTCGTCCAAACATTCATTGTTCCGCGGTTATTACGCGTGAGTCTCCACGATCTCAGCATGTCTGGACAGGTATCCTTTTGCCTCTTACTAAAAGACATAAAACCTGACGCAACGCTATTGTATGACATACATTGCGTTCAATGCATGATCTAAAAACTAACAGTTCTTGGAAAAGCAGCAATGTAACGAGATTGATGAGTGGAGTTAAATGTAAAATCGATAAGTGCGTGGTGAATAGTTTTGAAAATAATAATATATGATAATTTCAACGCGAGGATCGTTTTCTGAGTAATGGTTCCATTTAGGGTTGCCAACCACAATTTGTAATAATCAACGTTTGTAGTAATACAATATGCTTAATTTTTTGTGGCTTTCCTTTGTTTACAACGCAAAAATAACGTATGCCATAAGCTTATACAAAGTAACATTGAAAAATACAGAGTGTTCTAAATTTGTTATGAAAACCTAAGTGCTTTTTGTGTTTGCATCAAATTAGTCATCAAGTTGTCTAAATGTAAATTGTTAATTAAAACTATAAAGATTAGAATTTTAACTTTTTAACTCATTTTTTAACTCATTGCTTAATTACTTTACTTTATTCTTTTACAAACCCGGGATACTTTATTTTCTACAAAAAGAAATTGACAACCCTAATTGCCTAAGTTCTTTTAAAAGGTCGTCTGACGGTTCTTTAAAATTCTTTGTTAACATTTAATTAATATCACTCGACTCTTTATTGGAACAAGTTGGGATTAACTAAACTAACTGTAAGTTTATCTCCAAATTATCAATTCTTAAACTTTCCACTGGTGGACATGGGCCTCTTCTGAGAAGGACAAGGGTTAAGACCACCAATTTTATATGGAATATACATATATATTCATTAATTAGTGTGTATTACACCTTATAACTTTGTTTACATATTAGAAATGTAAACCTCTCATTCCGAAAGGCGACCTGTGTTCCGACAGTGAAATGATAGGAGTCTAGAGAAAAAGACCTCAAATAAAAAATTACGTAAATAATTATATTATAAATGAACAAACAAAAACATCTCCAATTTCTTGCAATAAACTTATGTTTAGTTTTACGCGGAGGACAACGGCGCAGATTGAAGGGAGAAACAGATTATTTTGTAGGATTAGCAGATCCAATTTAGCATGATTTTCCATGTGGCTAATATATTATGAACTCATTGAACTCTTTCGACCAATTGCTTACTCCACCAAAAGTTAAACATGGCACTTTAGGTCATGTAGCTCCTGGAGACAGGTTCTCCAATCTAGCACAGGGACCCTTGCAACCTGTTGAAAATCTCTGTTACTGTTTTTGAAAAACGTTTTTAATTTTTTTTTTTAATTTGGAGAGTCATATTTGACGAGATCACAGCATGACACTGCCTTTTCAATGACTTGATCTTTGAATCATTGCGTTATAAATGATATGAAATAAACTGTATTATTCAGCATCATATTTTATTGTTAATTGCTGACAATTAAATCATCAGTGTTATTACCATTCCGAATCACGATTTACGACCTCATGTTACGAGATAAGCTTACCATAAGTAGATATGACGTATCCTCTGTGGCGGCTGGGAATTGAAATCACAACGTTCTCACTTGACATGTCTGCGATTCTTTTAATTGTGTAGTAACTGGAGATTTATTTATTCATTTGTTATATTTATTTATTCATAATCTTGCTACTAATTTATATATATAATAAAACTGTAACTGATTGCTGTCTGTACATGGCAAATACATTTAAAAATTCATAATGGCGTGCCTCTATACGGGTATACGCAAGAGAACCCAAAATAATGTCTTTTCATTTTGTCTGTATGTTTGTGCACGCTAATCTCAAAAACGGCTTATCCGATTTGAATGCAGTTTTCAGGATTATATTATTACGAGCTTCACTTAACATTTAGTGTTTTTTTCATTTAAATTGGTTAACAAATTAGGAAGTTACATCAATTTATTTTTTAAAACTTACGAAATCTACGCCTACGAAGTCGCGGGTACATCTATTTTTTACTATATTAACTCTTGGTGATCATAGCGTGATGTTCTTAAAATAGTTTTTTAATAGATTGCTCTTTAGTAAACGCGGGTGAAACCGCGGGGCACAGCTAGTACTTTAATAAATGTATTGACATCGCATTTTTGAGTTTATAATTGATTAAATTTTATTAAAACGAACCAAATTAAATGTGTTTCATTTACAATAAAAGATATCTACTACAGGTTCCTTGTGAACAGGAGGTTGTGGGTTCGATTCCCACCCAAGACAAGTAGTTGATATGATCCCGAGTGTTTGCTTCGTATCTGGATATGAATTTATGAGAATAAGAATCTATATAGAAATGTATATATGCATGTTTGTTTTTCGACACCTATATATATTTAATAATCAGCACCTATAAGTGTTCTCTACATTGGCATCTGCAACCGACCTGCTAAAATAGGACTGTAGAAATAGGATTTTTTAGTATTTGTTCATGGTGACAAGACTGCAAGAGTTGAATTGGTAGTAATATTTGTCCAATTACCTAAGTAACATTAATCAACTTGCGTCAGCTCTGGTATAATCGTTTAGTTGTCAATCAAACCACAAATTCAAACTCAAATTGCGAACTGTGATTACATCATAAGTCCAATATGCAAACCGAATGAACGCGAAAATCATATTGAAACTAAACAACCGGTTTTAGAGATTTTACGCGCCTAGGTTTAACTTCGGTAAGCCGAAAGTTAAAACGTAGAACAAAAAAGTCTCTACAACTCACAACATTATGTCATTCGTTACGAAAACGGGTAAGATTTTCTGAGCACTGAATATGACATTTCAGAATTTTATAAGGATTTGAAGTAAACCTTAATCTAAATAGCATCATAATTTCATCAACAGCGCAGTAAGGCCGCGATTACGTTTATGATAAATGATTGGGTAATAAATGATGTTAAATTTATCATTAGTCATAATGCAATATTATTTCATTAATGAAATCTTTGTGCCCATTAAAGCGTGTCCGTTTAATTTTGTTCTATCATTACGATAAATGATGCAATATGTGTCATTTCTGATGAGAGCGAACAAGTTTGTAATGAAATCTTCAAATCTATGGACGCTCTGATATTGTCTGCTCTATAATACAGTGACTATGCTTATTTGTTTTATTATGTCTACTAGAGAATATTGTAATATATTGGTATCTGTAAACAAATATTATTAAATATTAAATATTCCACTGTAGCAATATACTACAACGCTACATAAATCTCATACCTCCATATCATATAGTTTTCATAAAACAAATCATTTCACCGAAAGCACATAAGACATGTTTAATGTGAAAATTTTATCAATCTTAACATATCTCTTTGATATGACAACATGAACGAACAGGGTCAATGTGGAGCCTTGAAGTCCAATGTTTAGTCTACATAAACCAAAAAGCTTACTAAGTGTGAGTTATAAAAGTATCCTAACGATATCGAGCATGTCGTAATAAAGACACAAACTAGACCTAGGCTAGAATAGTATTATTTTTGGTACCATTTTTCCCAACTATGGTAGCTCCATTGTGACCATACCTTTGGTGTAGAAAAAGGGAACATTTTAAGCCTTAAACACAAAATACCTATCGAACTACAAACGAACTGGCGAGTAACGAAACTACATTTCCAAACGGTTATACAATAATTAGCTACCTATTTTCAAAATAGCCCATTTGCTAGAACCTTGGGATCTGCTAAAAATGAGTCAGTCGCTCAAGTCTATACAAAATTATTAAGATAATAAGCAGATACGTATATTTTGGTCACGATCTAATTGACAATGATCGGTACGGTGTTGTTTTAGGGATGTGCATTGGCCTTTATGTGAATATCGTTAAATAAATGTTTTTTTAATTATATGAATATTATACATATATAAGCAGGATAATACCGCAATTATCTTGTGAGGGAGATGTTAACGATGCTTACTTATATTTTGAAAAGTTCCACCAGAAATATATGATAAAGTTATTCTCCGCGCATTTTCCCATTGCGTGTGACTTCCTCTTGTCGTACCTACTACAATGTACACGTATCGTTAATAAAAACTTAATAATCTATGTCCTCGCTTAATAAGGGAAGACATTTAGTTGATAAACTATAATAATAACTATTAAAGAATAAAATATAAAAATATAATATATAAAGAATAAGTGTTCTGGAGTGGAGACCGCGACTTGGCAAACGTAGATGGATTGACGACATACGCAACGTGGCTGGCAACGGTTGGATGCGAAGAGCTGAAGATCGAGCTCAGTGGCGTGCCATTGGAGAAGCCTATGTCCAGCAGTGGACGGGAGTAGACTGGTAATGATGTTGATGATGATGATGAAAGAATAAAAAATAGGCACACAAGGCGAATTTTAATAGATCGAGCTGCTGAAGGAGACCAAGACCGGTTTTTTTAAAAAAAGTAGATTAGATCAAATAATGGAGGAGGTTAATAGTTCTGAGGTATCAGAACGTACATGAAAAGTATAAGGAATACAGAAGAAAGCAAAGGAAATTAGGTCCGAAAGGGTGGAGATATTACGTAATCGGCTTTCTCCGCAGACCATGTACGAGACCCGGCGTAATGATATAATACAACTATAATAAGTATTTTGAAATATCTCAAATACTATCACCTGATCTAAAATAAAGCTAATCCTAATGGGTACCAGGATTAGTGGGTACAAAGCAACAGACGAAATTAAGACTTCTGGTAGTCTGATATTAAATTACAATATCTAACAATCTTAGTGCTTGACACCAAACATCAAATATTTTTTGGAAAAATAAAAAAGAAACAAGCAGGAAACATTAACATTTTAATTAGCATTTCGATCAATCAGACCATAACAAATTAGACCGTTACGTCGAATTGATTATAATTCGATGTTACGTAGGAAATACAAAATGTGCGTAGATAAAGTTCGACAACACTTCTAGGAATTGTAGGCTTTAATCGGTTCGCCTTGGGTGTCTTGAAAAATAAACTTCACAATCATTCGGCCAGACAAACAGTTTGATAGGCAATTTTAAGTTCTGTATTAATTCTCTATGGAATAGCAGCAGGCAGCAAATGTAATCTAAAGTACAAATAGATGCCACGGTACACTACTTTGATGAATAAATTGATCCTTTTGTGCGCAGCTCCGCAGTTTCACGTAACGTTAAGGCTTACGTTTTCCTTATGTTCTTCATAGTTTTTGCTTTAAAGATTCTAAAGGTTCGTTACATATACGTTTTTAAACTTATTTCCTTATAAAGTTTTAAAATCCTAAGTAAGCTGTATCTGCTATAATTGTTAATTGTTTTTTCAGACAGTGAGCGTTGTTCAGGTTAAAACAAGAATGACAATAGACGTGTAGGCGTTCTCAAACCCCACAATGTTAATAAAAACATATTTACAAGGGGTGCGTGTAGATAAAGATGTTAGTATGATATGCTTTTAAAAAAAGCTTATTTAATATATCGATAAAAACTGCAGTGTATCCCAACACTATTACCAACTAACCTTTACTTGAATGTATTTTGCTTTTGCAAGTTTAATCATGCTTCGTGGTCCCCTCGTGACGCAACGTTTCGCAACCTTAATCATTATTTTATCTTACAAATTGTATTCATGTTGTTGACTGTCGATACTACCTAGATGTTGAGCTAACAACAGACGTAAAATAGAAATGACGGACGCAAAATTTCCGGTTTATTATCAATGTCATGAAAACGCATCCGAACCATAGACAGTGTACCTTTGCAAGGTAACATCCCTTTATATACCGTCGGTGTATTTCTGCCACAGAGTAACGAAAAATATCTGCCAAGGTATATTGGCATTACATTAATAAAGATTTTCTTTAAAAAAATAAAAACTTCTCACTTTCTCCGACTAGTGAGGTAGAAAGATGTACAAAAATATGTTTTTTTTTTCAAAAGTATAACAGTTATGACTAAACATACTGAATATTTATAAAGCGCGGGAAAAGTAACTTCACAGATACGTCATTTCTACATTTTCTCAGTACTGTGGATCGAACGGGCGACTATCGATAACAGCTAATTTATAGCATTGTCATCACTGTCACAGATGTTTTGATAATTATGTTGTGTTTTAGATAGCTATTGACAAGTAGAAATATTTTTTTACATTGGTACCTTGAACTTACTTGCGATTGGCAAATTGTAATTACCGGTAGATTAACAATATTCCTAACGGTCAAGAAAAACATCGTCAGGAAACCTGCACGCCTAAGAATTTATAAAAAAAAATTGCGTGTGAAGGTGTGTGAAGTTCACCAGCCCGCACTTGGCCTGCGTGGCGGACTATGGTCTTAATCTTCTCAATATAAGAGGAGACCCATATTTCGATAGTGGAATGACAAATGAGTCGATTATTGTATATTTATTATAACAATTTTATTTGTAACATAACCATTTTATTTTAAA
Organism: Croniades pieria auraria; assembly: GCA_018248815.1. NCBI lineage: Eukaryota > Metazoa > Arthropoda > Insecta > Lepidoptera > Hesperiidae > Croniades > Croniades pieria. The sequence goes on from DWJK01005539.1 coordinate 7,863, forward strand.
CAAGTTTTCAAATGTCAGAAGTTTGCTAAATTCTAATATTGATAGTGTTTCACTTCTTGTTTCACACCTTTCTTGGTTGTCATTTTTTATTACCTTTTCAAACACATCGATACAATCCAACACTTTTCACATCACTACTACTGACGTACATCTTTTGTGACATGTCGTGTATAACTTGAGAAACGGCATACACCATCCGATATTTCTCAGGGAGCTTACGGTCAATCGCAAAGGAAAACAACACGAGCAAAGCCACGGTGATTCCCGAGTCTAAATTCAACAGCCTATCAATAACCGCTGAAGTTTAATATCGATGCATTGAAATTTTTTTAATAATCGATGTTTTTTTAAACTTCAACGTTTGAATCATTCGCTGAGGAACTTTTTAGTATTTTATTTAAAATTCGTAATCTCTGACTGCATCATTGGTGTTTCACTGGCGCATTTTTGTAGATAAAATTCATTTTGTAACTATGACAAGCATCATGGTAGTTCCGGAATGATAAAATCGACAATATATTTGTGAGCAGTCCCGATCTCTAGTAGCATAGTTTTCTCCTATAACAAGTATCCGATGAGGTACTTCGTTTAAAAATTACGATCTAGCGCACGAGAGTAATGAGTACCGGTAGTGTAGTGTTAATTCTTATCTTAACGACCATGGGCTTCAATGACCACTTAGGGAGCGTTCTACTTCTGTACTATATTAAAGTAACGTCTAAAATCTAAATCGCAAGGCTGCCATACTTCTTTACTCGTTAGTCAGTTGTCTGTGTCGCACATTGGTCGCAATGCCGATCGCACGAAAAGCCCCGATTTCGATTTCCGGTCAGACAGATATTAAATGATGAATATACATATATATATGTATATATAGCTGTTTATTTTGGGTCTGTGTATAAGTCTTTGAATGTATTTATCCCCGAAGCAGGGGATCCGGGTGGGTGTATAACTTCATACAGAACTAACTTCGAGACGTTATTATTATTACTCTGCGGTTAGAGATAATTTCGTTTCTTCATCCTAACAAAAGTAGTGTGTGTAAGTAGTTCAAAAGGACATCCTGTAAAGTCCAGGACTTAGCGAGGTAAAAAGCTCAGTTAAGATATATCTGTATATATTGTATAGTATATAAGATCTATATTAGTGACTGCGGTAAGCCTAGGACAAGTCAGAATGGCGCTCTTTGGGGGAGGCCTATGTCCAGCAATAGACTGAAATAGGCCTATGATGATGATGAAGATCTATCTAGGTATATAAAATAGATAGTTCTTCATCATCGTCATCATCATGCATGACGGGTCGCTATTGTCTCTCTCTCCTCCTCCTCTGCCTTCGGGGACTAGAGGCGCGATGTTACGTGAGGTTTCTATTTCCAAAGCGCATTTAACTTCGATATTGTTTTTTTGTCGCGTTAATAAAATATAATGTTACCTCATAAAATAACACATAATCCACTTCCTTATAACCCCTATTTTTATTGCGGTTAGAGTATTTTGCATATAAAAACCATTGATGTTGTATTGTATGCTAATCGAAATGAGAAGAAAAAGTTAAGTATCATCATTCATTTGTCATAACTCTAATGTAATTAAATGGAAACTTAGATATGCATTGTTACTTATAGATAAACATAGCGGCAGCAATCGCTTTAGCAATATTAGGTAGAAATAAAGGTAAAAAAACCTAATATCGCGCCTGTAATCCCCGAAGGGGTAGGCGAAGGAGTGTAGTACATCCCCACGTTTCACCAGTTACGTTTAAGTCCCACAATGGAATAGGTGGTGAGCCTGTTGCCATACTCCGGACACACATTCAGACTTCGAGTCACTACTAGAAATTCTAAATTAAAAAAATTTAATAGTACCCGACCCGGGATTACAACCCGGGATTGCAGACAAAATATGGACAGACGTTTTTAGACATAAATCGTCTTTTCTTATGAAAGCGACAGTCGGAGTCTAATTAAAATTATCGTTGCATATTAACATTACTAAGTTGGGCAGAATTAGGCAAAAGTAAGGGAAGTGATGATGGTGCGAATGATGATGATAAAAGATGATGAACGTTGGACAAGTCCATTGTTAAAGTAACAAAACTAATTGTCAATTGATGATCATCACTATAGACCTTGAATTTAATAGACGCACCACCTATTCCAAGGGAAATTCAATATTTCTGATGAAGCGTGGGAGTGTACTACTCCTCTGCTTACCTTTTCGGGGATTACGGGCGTGATGTTACGTTAAGTAACGTCCTTTATGAAAAACAGAATGACCAAAGTGCACTAGGCGTAGACAGCGTTGAAGAAGACTTTTTAACCATTTACTTTTAAGAGTCTTAAATAACGGCTACATAATCTTATCCGATATGACAGATATCGCTGTGTCTTAAAAGAACCGAAGCGACGCCGTCTATTCTATTCAAACGATAATTATCCCGTTAATTATCCTTTTATCTTATAATTAAATTATGTAAATTATTTCTATGCATATTATTACGTATTGTTAACACGTTTTTGTTATCAGACGAACGCTTTTTTTACTATTTTATGTATAAGTAGGTAGCCATTAGCCGCCCGGTCCGTTACATGTATTACTTAGGCTAGTAAGATAGTAAAATAGTAAGGTAGTAGGACCAGTGTTTTCATGTCAATAATACTCGTATTGATTATAATTTCATACCTCGTATGAAATACGTCGTATATTAGAACTAGAAACATATCTGCGTATCATGCCTTATGAACTTCGTTCGCTTGCAAACGCTTCCTATTTTATGAAAATTTGTTTGCTAAATTATAATAGAAACCTTCTTCATTCATCAATGCTCAAACTGTTCGCTAGTTCAAGTTTACGAAGGCAACCTAGATGTGTAATAACCTTTGCGATTTTAACGTTAATATTTTTGTACGACCATAATGTAACAGTATTTGATCAAAAGTACACACTTTACTGTTTCCAAAACAAAAGGAAAAAAATTTGTTATAGATGTTTGTAGCCGTTTTTTTTTAATAAACTTTTTTAATACCAAAACTAATTTCCGAAGACATCGCGGTTAAGCTCTAAGCAGATAAGGAGTAAAGTCAAACTGATATAAAGTAAAGTCATATTTTTGTACGACCATAATGTAACAGTATTTGACCAAAAAATACACACTTTACTGTTTCCAAAACAAAAGGAAAAAAATTTGTTATAGATGTTTGTAGCCGTTTTTTTTTAATAAACT
>DWJK01005540.1:0-11086 GCA_018248815.1 Croniades pieria auraria
GGCACTTTTGTAAAGAGGTGTGCGCTATGGAGTTGAATCCAACACCTCGGAGTGACGGGCTGAATTCTTAACCACTAGGCTATCACCGCTTATTGACTATATAACATTTAATACATATGCTAATAAAAAACAATCTTATTGAAAGTAGCTCGCGCCCGTAACTTTAATATTGTGACAAAAAGCTCAGAATAAACCTGGAGGAAGAAGGTACGATTCGCCGCATATTTTTTTATTAAAAGAAAACACGCCATATTTACGCAGTAATATGAAATTTACTAATCTGAACAATAGATGGAATCAGATGTTAATATGAGATGATTAATGGCGATGTGTGTGTACGTCCCAATCCGAACCCGCACGCCCAGTGTGGAGATTATGAAGGGAAACCTATACCCAGCAGTGTACCCAGCAGAAATGTACATGTGTTATAAAATACGAAAACGTCATTATTAAGACGCCGTATACATTTTGAAGAAAAACGAACAGTAATTATAAACATAAGTGGTAATCAGCTTAGCGTGATGTTACGCGACCTCGACAGTTGTGTACAGACATACGTACATAAGTGTCGACATCGCGGTTGTTATCGTTTGTGTTTACGAATGTTCCAAAGAACGACACAAACAACTGCGTCACGTATATTGTGTCTGTGGATTTATAAATAACACTGGACACAATCGAGGCCAATCTGAAACTTTAGGTTTGAACCCACGCCCTTGTTATTCATCTATCTGCTTAAATAATTCTATAGCTTTTATACCGAACATCCATTTATCTCTGTAGAAAATAACAGTAAAAAAAATATTCTTTTCATAGAATATGTAACAGGAACTACATTACAATATTTTAACTTCCATAAGTATTTTTTTTATTTTGACTGCATGGATTTGAGCAGTTACGGTCTTTAAACTGATGGTTTTCAATGTTTGATGAAATTTGTTATGAATTATTATTATGTCGTCACTTCAGGACCCTTACGCAGTAACAAAGAGCACCGAGTGCTAATATCTCCATGTTGGCACACCTGACTTGATTATTCTACGTTAAATAGGATGCGAACGAAGCTTAATGTACAATAAGTATGCTCTGCCCGGTTCCAGAATGTCCGCCGGCCGCGGACGGCATGGAGCGGTTCGCGTGTCCCACGCCGGACCGCCAGGGCCGCTATCGCTGCATCGACGACCACGTCCTCTGCGACGGGTTCATCAACTGCCCCAACGGCGAAGACGAGGACAGGCAGGCGTGCATGTTCTACAAGACGGTACATTTTTACACTTCATTCGAGAAGTTCTGCCTATTCTGTGGCTCTTTATTGCGTGCGTTATTATTATTCATAATTTATTATTTATTAGACCGATGATCTTAAGAAAGCGGCTGGTAATGGCTGGATGAGATCTGCGGAGGATCGAGTGTTGTGGCACCCCTTGGAAAGGGCCTATGTCCAGCAGTGGAACGGAAAAGGCTGACGTGATGATGATGATGTATTCATAATATCTATGATCCAATCATCATATGTAACTACATAATTTCGTTACTGTGTGATTAAGTTAAAAAGGTAAAGTGTTAAAACTGTGTGATTAAGTTAAAACTGTGTGAGTTAAAACGTAACATGTTCATTACAGACTAAGGCCCACCTGGATGTCCTGGCCGACGCGCTGCTCCGATGGGCGCGCGGGCGCTAAGACACCCCCACGGACTCCGATACCCATAAAACTGCAACATTCCAATAGTGCTACGAACTTCACATAGACTGACGATCGGCCGCTCTTAAGCATTGAGTGACATCTGCGAATTCTTTCTTCAAATATTTGGGCGCAACCAGTCAAGTTAACTAATCGGGCGACAGACGTATTGAAACATATCAAGTAGTGGTGCAGTGAATACCGAAACGTGACCACTCCCAGTGCAGTGTAAGGCCACGGGCGCGCGGACGCGACGCGCCGCCGACACCCGCCGCTCGGCGCCGTGGAGATGAGCTAGTGATGAGACCTGGTTTCGTCCTTATACTTAATCTACGCGCAGCTCAGTTATTTCATGAGTATTTCGTACCTTCTAGCACTAAATACTAAAATGTGAGACTGGTAGTCGACATTGTTAGTCGGTAGAAGTACATAATATACATAAATTGATATTTTAGTGTAATAGTCCTTCATTTGATGAAACACAAATGTTATTATCGATTTGTTTAAATGTTTGTTCACTCTATGTATTTACTCTGTATTAAGTTATTACATTCCTTATTATAATGAGGGTTGTAAAGTAAATAAGAGATCTGTAAGAATGTGTATATAGGTATAATTAATGATTTGTGTTACTTTGATTATTCGGCCTATTCGGCGGACGAAGACTACTTCCCGCATTTAAGATATGTTGGCATGCACTCATTATACATGCGACTCATTACTGCTTACGTAACGAACCTACCTTACAACGTCGGTTTCATCCAACAAGCTTTGGTGTTATGTGAAATTAATACTTATAGAGCAATCTTCGAGGCAGCTATAAAATTTAACGATAATGTTAACTAACTTATAAATATATAAGAATGGTTTCTCGGTTGTTTTTATACTACTAACCATAAGTTATTGACGAAATGTACTTCACGCGATCAGAAGCTAGTTTCGACTGAAAGTGCACGTTGTTATCGATAACCGAACAAGTCTGAACAGGTATCGAGTCTAGACATTGATTAGTTCCTATAGTTTATCTGCCATGTTATTGTTTTAAGATAATTCCTTTTTAGATAATACTGGCTAGTCATCTCGTTGTTGTCGCTGTGTCTTGTGATCATTGTATAGTTATTGTAACTTATTTTAGACCTTATCTTCAAATACTAACATATACCTATGTATGTACTTGGAATATAAAGAGAATTCAATGGCATAATAATAAATCGAATTAAAAGTGTTTAAGAAAAAATAAGGCGCTCAGAATTTAGAACATCATGTTTTTTATATTTAAAATTAACACGTATTCGTATTCTTAATATTGTCGTTCCGCGCACCGTTGTCCACGTCCACTGTTAGTGCTTTAGTTAGGTAAGATAGAAATATTACAAAATGTAAATTTAAATGCACAACAATTTATAAATATGGATATTTTTGTCGTATTGCTTGTATGTCGTAGACACATATTTATGATATTAGATATATGATATTTATGATTGCGCTACATTTTGAACTACTTTTCAATATGTATTTGATTAGATAAACGTAGCTGTGTCTATGAAACACGTAGTATTGCACCAGAGACACTAGTGAGTATAATTTAATGGCACTATGTTTTGTATGTCGTAGCAAATGTAGAAAGTGAGTCGTATTCGTATACAAATATATACCACTTACTCTTTAATGTAACGAGTTATAACATTAGTGTTAGAACTTCCCCAAGTTGTCCACTTCTAACGTCGCGTAGTGTACGGGACGTGGGCACTAGTGCTGCATTATGATAAGTCTTTGTGAAATTGAGGAGGCCATCAGAGTACCTCGGGTTTTTTAATATTTTTCTTCGTATTGGGTTAAAAGAAATCTTATGCAATACTGTGCAATAAAATAGTTTTTAGCTAATTATCGAACAATATTTGGTATGCGTTTACTTTATTTTATGAAATACCGTTGTGGTCTGATAGAACGTTAGTTCTTGAGCCATCAGACTCCCCGGTATTTTGTGTATCGAACACCTAATCCTACTTGTGACACAAAATGAAAGATCTATCAAAATTAATTTACCAAGCTTACTTTGATGATATATTTCACATAAGATTTATTATTTTACGACAGTTTAAAGGAATAATAGCATTGAGACACCGTTAATAGCATTTACATACTTATTAACACATAATTATCTTATAATGAAGAGACTATATGTCGGTACGTGTAAATACTTCTAATACATTTAACCTGAGAGACACTTATATGATAGATTTTGTCGCTCTTATTCCAAATTTGTCACCAACTAGTTATGTTGAAGTCGGAACTTAGTCAACTCACATTTCTGAGTAGGTATAGAGATGAGATGTTTTCGCTTTACAAAAATTCAGTGCTAACGAAATCAGTTTATGCCAATGAATTCTCTTGAGGTACATGTCTGTCAATTATTTAATATCGGTACCTTTTAAAAATTCTCTACTTTAAATTAATTTAGACGTATTAATAATTACATAATTAATTTGTGACTATTATTTTGTTCTTTTCTTACAATTCAACACATTTAAAATTTCTAATCTGTACTCCTGTCATTGTCCTCATTTAATACAAAACGTATAAATTCATATACATGTAATTATGGTTTCTTAGAACATAACTTAATGCTAATGAATATATTAATGTAATTGCACTCAAAATTTGCCTGTTTCGTATGTGCACAGCAATTTATTGTGATATTTTAAATTATATAGGTTAAGGTGCAAATCACGATCTCAAGAATAGACTATGTACCTATTGATGTGATTATTAATTTATATACATAGAACACGTTGAAATGATCGGGGGTCTGTATCCGATACGGGCTAATGTGACCAGCGTTAAGCATGCGGACGGCTATGTGTCACCAAGTACCCTGTTGTGGATTTTTTGCTTTATGTTCGCGCGCAATTTGACTACATTATCACTTCATATACAAATTTCGTTTAATTTTAAACATTTAAGTAACTTTATCTGTATCTGTGGTTTTTGGAAACATGAGCAATTTTTGTCAATTTTCTATACATAGGACTAAAAACCGTAAAGAAAGCGGTATATTTTTCCTGATGAAGAGCCAACATAAAAGGGGACAGTAGTCAGCTTACATCCGCTTGTACCCCTGCGTGCTCCTCGGCTGGAGCTTCTATCAGTACCGTGCACAAATGTTAGTTAATTTCAATTGAATTCCTGCTACAGCGTTATATTATAAACGAGCACAGATTTTATGCACAACTCGTTTTCGACGAACGGTCGAGTACAGTTAATGAAGCCTTCAAAATGTAACTCTCGTTCAAAAGTATGCCTCTACGGAAGGAATGTGAATGCTCTGTAATCTTTACAAATGCAGTTGCAGCTACATAATACTACACACATTATATATTTCTAACTGCTTCACGAACGACATGTATTATAAGTTATAGAAACCCAAATAAACTATAATATAATCTCTACGCTCAATTGAAGAATTACCTAATTCAAAAACACAACTGTATTGTTTAAGAACAATATTTTTAGACGTCACAATTGTAATTGTTATCCTAGATATTTAGTTTTATTTCGTCTATTGTATACTCAAATGGAATACCAACATTGTCCGTGAGGGTAAAGAAATCGAGTAATTTCATCAGCTGTTTTCTTGAAGGTATACCTGATTTAAAAATGCAACTATTTTTGTAGATACTTATATACGTTTGAGTAATTACTACCACTAGATAGAGATTTACATATTTTCTCATACTGTTATGTTTGCCGAACGACAAACAATAAGTAAATATGCATTACTGCACAAACAGCGTTGACTCTTTGTAACAATTATACATTATTGAATATTTAGAGGCATGTCACATTATACTACTGACGACCGCCACTCAGGCCTTCCGCTCGAGTCGTTGTCTGCATAGCTTATGTGAAAAATGAATAACTCTGAGAGAATAGGTACTTCATGGTCATCCCTCGATTTCTCGCTGCCTGCACGTTCTGAACACCTCTTGACAACTCGATTCTCTCCGAGAGTATTCCTAACTTTTCAACCGTGTCATAGCTGAGTTGCCTTAACATTTCGCAGAATGTGTGTAAGCAACTCACATGGCGATAATCTTATAACGACTACGCTATTTTGTAGGCGTAATATACTTTTGGACTATTTATTATGTATTGTTAATTACTATATATGTTGTATTAAGATAAAAAAATCGAAAAATAAAAATAAATGTTAATAAATGCCTCAGCCAGATGAAAGAAGTGTTTTATTTTTATGTCATCTTGACAGGTCATTTTGGAATTAAATACATATCTTATAAATGAAAAAAATAATAGATAGCACACCGTTAGAGCTACACATCAAGCGATGTTAATGTTTTAATATAATGAAACAATATTAACAATATTTTTTAAAAAAACTAAAAGAGTATTACAATTATAATAAAGAATAACTGCCTCGTTGGTCGAGTGTTGGAAGCGCGACTGCTGATTGAGAGGTCCTGAGTTTGAAGCCCGGGACGGATGCTTTTGAATTATTATAACTTAGATTTTCTAATAGAAATTTCTAGTAGTGACTCAGAATCTGGATCTATGCCCGGTGTAAAGCAATAGACACACTACCTATAGACTATCGAACGTAATTGTAACTGGTGAAACATTGTTTGTAAATATTGTGAAAAACTATGTATTAAAAATTTGCCTGAGCCCTGATGGCCTTTTTTACCGGATAGCAATAACATTTTGACTTTATTTTACTCTACAAGAAATGAGAGACACTAAAACCCCAACCGACAAAGAAAAATTTCCATCTTAGACCTCACATTTTCATACTCCTATGGGTATATTATCTGTTCGACGCCACGAAATATAGGTAACATTCTCTCAGGCTGGTGTGCTAAAAAAAAGATGAAAGTAAAAAGTAGTAGAAGCGAGTGATATTTCTTATTGCTGCAAATTATATCGCATTGCTAAAACGTCGATTTACGATTATTAAAAGCCTTGAAGATTTCATAAAATAGTAAATGAAATGCAGGCTATGCAGCCGATAAATTGCTATTATCAGTTTTAGGCATAATGTAAACGCTTAATATTTTAAATTAGAAATGTAGTTCATACACATCAGCTGAATTTGTAGCGGTCCTCCGCAATTTTGTTTGCAGGCTCATTTTAGCCACGCACTTATAAAATGTTGAAAGAGTTTCCATTTCAGGTTTATCTGAAGCAATATGACATAGGATTCTTCAAAAAAAAAAGCGCAAAGAGAGCTTCTCGGAGAAACCTTCTCGAGTGTTGCAAATATTCATAGGTGACGGTAAACATTTCCCATCAGGTACTTTGTGTACCTGTTCCGCAGGCTAAATAACTAAAAAATAATTCTCGCCGTCTATCAGCCGATATTACCTTTGGCTAACTATATGTACTTCACTAGCCGACAGTCAGTACACTAGTTAACATTTTTTATCACTTCTGAAGGACTCTAAATAAAATTAAACATTATTATAAGCTTAACAATAAAACCATATTCGCTAATAATAATTTCAGAACATTGTTTTTAAACCTTCAATAAGTCTTAACACTTAAAATAAGATTATTAAATCATCCAAAGCTATAGAGAGGAAGAATCCAAGCCCTAAAAATTTTGACAAAAAAAATCAAAATAAATGTCACTTGGAAATGTATGGCTATTATCTTTGTTTTCAGTTGCTTTAGAATATAAGTGATCTGTGGTTGTGTTTGTTGCTGCGCGAGGTTTAGTTTGTATTGATTGGCTTTGTATTATATATTGATTCAATCATAAGAAATAATTTTTAAGTGCACATTCAATGAAACAATGTCGGGTTGTGATGCTCAGAAAACGGAAATTCCTAGAGACAATGTATCTACCAATTCGATTGACGAGGGTTTGCCGAGGGAGCTAAGTCAACTAAGTCTTTCCAGTGCATCGAGTCAAGATGAACTTTTTTGTGATAAAATGCATTCCGAAATAACTCTTAAAAATATTTATGGATATTACCAAGCACAAAAGCTGTGTGATGTGGTTCTCATCGCAGGGGGGAATAGGTAAGCACAACTCAAACTAGAATCTTTTGTTCTCAGTACAACATAAAACATATTTTTATTCTGATAATACATAGTCTTGCCATAAATATTGTTACAAAGAAAAACAAGATTTTTTTATTGTAACGTAACATTTATTACTATTACAGTGTGTTAGTTTAATACATTGATTTAAAACCATTAAAAATATATAAAGATTATTCGAAGTGATCTCCGTTGGCTGCAATACAGTCCTTTAAACGTTGAAGCCAGTTATCAATAGCAGCACGCGCTCTTACTATTATGGGAAACTTCTTCACTGCTAATCATATGGATTGTTTTAGGGACTCCAAATTATCATGGCGTTTAGAGCAAGCCTTACTCTGTAAAACTGACCATAAATCATAATACAGTGGATTAAGATTAGAACTAAATGAGGCCAGTCTTCACCTCTGATGAACTCTGGAACGTTCATTTCTAACCAAGATTGGGTGGATCGAGCTTTATGACCTAGCATTGAGTCTTGCTGAAAGGACCATTCTTGGTTATTGAATATGGTGTTGTTAAGGGGCTTAACTACCTTCTTAAGAATGGTATCTTCAGACACTTGTGCCGATGTTTTGATACATTTTTCACAAAAATATGGCTTGGTCACTCCTTCATAGCTAACATCCCACTAAACCATCACTGAATGTCAGATAATGCCCACATTGTACTCTAACGACTAATTGGGAAGCTTCTTTAGAGCTTTGAGCATAAATATGGTAATTTTGTTTGTTAAAATATTGCTCAATTGTAAAAAATTTCTCATCCGTAAACAAAGTTTTTCTGTGAGCTCCCTTTGTGTACCGCTTAAGTAGGTGTTTTGATTTTACCACCCTATTCCTTTTTAAAAATATCAGTTAAGAAATGACCAGTATGTCTCTTATAGGCTGCAAGTCCTAAGTCATTATTTAAAATATGTGACATGGTTTTATCTTCATCTTCTGAGATAAAATGCTTTCGGACAGGATTTCTTCAAATTCTTTCCCTTACTGCTTTGATCGCCTTTTTCGTACGAACATTATGTGGATGACCAAATCTTTTTCTTTCAACAACAGAGGAAGTTTCATTGTACCTATCAATAGCACAGCCCGGTACCCAAACATTTGACTAATACCAAGCGTATTGAGGATTTTTTAAATTGTATTCGGCACCGTACCTACTTTATGTAATGCAATCACAGCAATTCGGTTCTCTCTATCCCCCCCCCCAATCCATTTTAATATCACAAAATATTGTACAATATATGGGCACAAAAATAGGAAAACACAATGAACAATCATATAAAAATGACAGATTCCAAATTAAAAAGAAATATTTTGTTTGTTTTTAATTGTAACAATTTTTATGGCCAGTCTAAGTATTTTCATACATTCCACAATTCAAAACAAAACATTTACCAGTAGTTAATCTTTCTGTACATTGTAACTTAAGTAAAACCTGTGATATTTCATTTCCTTGAAAATATTAATTGTAAATCAAGATAAATAGTTATTTGCTTATCAAAAATGAATAAAACAAATTGAGGACTTTTATTTATTTTCCATGATTCGTCTTTATTTTTAGATAAGTACCTAACATTTTTATTGAAGTCAATTACTTTCTTTGTTTGCAATAGCAATTTAACGTGCACATATTATGGATGCAAGGTTAGTTCAGTTCATCAAAATTATGAAAGTTACAAGAGTATAATTAGGTTTAAATAAATAAATGAATATAATAATATATGTTTCTTATGTTACTTGAATACCAATGTTGCTGTACACTTGATTGTAGGGAGTTTTTAGGCAGTTTGATTATAACATTTTCAATTATAATTAGATACTCCATATTTGGGTAACAATATATATGTATTTATCAATGCACTTTCACTATTCAACTCACTCAAGCCGTGTAAAGTTTATCACCAAATTAAATGGCTTTGTTCTAAGAAGTTGATATATTAAGGGGGAAATTCTACAAATGCTATAATCACATGTATGAATGTTCTTATAAGATCTTGACATGGTATTAACTATAATAGCAAACCTCAATTGTATTCTTTACATCAATGTAAGTGTATATTTAACATTTGGTTTAACATTAACATTGCAACCTTAGAATTCTTGGACCTGAGTTCAGACAATTTTGTCAAAATATGCACACCTAATTTTCAAATAAAAAATTTATCAATCTATACTTCATTACTACTATTCATGATGTTTTTATCTTTATTATCATGCATATATTCTATTTTTCAACAAGTTATATATTTAATGCTACTTTAATTTAATTTGTTTCTATCAACAGGATTCCAGCACACAAGGCAGTGCTAGCATCATGTAGTGAATATTTTGCAGCAATGTTCACAGGCTCCTTGAGAGAGGCTCAGCTGACAGAAATAACTCTGGAGAGAATTGACTCACAATCACTCCAGTCCCTTGTTCGTTACTGCTACACTGGCACTATAGGTATAATGTTGGCTTTTGTACAGTCTTGCCTTGAATGTCATTTATAGCTCACTAATTATAACCCAAATGAAGACTACACTTTGTCTGCATTGTGTGAATTCTCTCACTTGTACAATACTTAGTATTGTGTATAAAGAAATTTAACTTTATGGATCAGATGGAAAAGGTAAAATTAAAAAAAAAGATACTTTAAAAAACAGCTTATGAACATATAAAAATAGTTTATATTTTAGAAATGTTTATTAAGTCTTGGCTAATTTGTTATTTATTCATCATTTTACAATTAAGCTTTAGATCTTACTATTCTATTTAAAGTGAAGTGTTCACCTTGATAAGAAAAGTTACAAAAATGTCTTTTCCACTACAGCCTAAAGAAGGTGATAATTATTCAACCTTATAATGTGTAAGGCAAATTACCAGCAAAAATAATACCTGTAGATATCCCAGTGTAATATGTAGAGATATTATACCAATAAAAGTATAAATCAACTAGGGTCTGTTGCAAACACTGATGCATTTTAATGACCCTTTGTGATTCATTGTTATTATTACATTATTTTTAACAAGTTGTCACACAGTATTATTTGCAGAACTCCGAGAAGATACAGTGGAGATGCTACTGTCCACGGCTAGCCTACTTCAGTTGAATTCTGTTGTGAATGCTTGTTGTGCTTTCCTTAACAAGCAACTGGACCCTTGCAATAGCTTGGGCATTGCTCTATTTGCCGAACAACAGTCCTGTATGATGCTACACAAGAGTGCTTTGGAATACACTTATCAACATTTTATGCAGGTGATGTAGAACATGCTTTATTAATAATAATAATAAATAATAATAATCATCGACCCATTAACATTCCACTGTTGGAATACGGGTCTCCTCTCATATTGAGAGGG
>DWJK01005541.1:0-11085 GCA_018248815.1 Croniades pieria auraria
TTGACATTTCTTTTTCGAGATAAGCAGCTCATATGTACACCTCCTGTGTAAAGTTTACTGTAAAATTTGCACATATATAACAAATCGCATCAGTTTATTAACAGCATATTCATCATCTCGTGATGCAACCAAGTCTATCATCCATCTGGGATTTTATAACATTTACACTTCGACCAGTAATGGTCGCGTGTTGGTGTTAATAAAACATAAAACTACACATGTTGTACATGGCTGACGTAATGTGATTTATTGTCATTATCACGTAAAAAATTCTATTAAAACAACACGTATTTCAAAGTCATACTTACAATACTTGTTTGAAAGATAATTTGTACTGTTTTATATCGCTTACGTAAAATACCACGGATTTGTGCCCGGTAAAAGGCAATAGTCTCATCTCCACTTCCACGGTGTGACGTACAGTTTATCAGGTGGCACTTGAGAGCATACTACTCTCCTCTGTCTATCTCTTCGGGGAATACAGGCATCCAGATAAGAAAAATATAAAATACTATATTTCTAATTAATGAGCTGTGAATTAAACCGTTCCTACATAATATGCTTCACTATATATTCAATTTTATTTATATTCTCAATAAATTTTTTATAGTTCATTTGTATTCTAAAAAATTAATACGCACCGCACAGGCATAAGTCCTATTCTTAGTCCTATTTAAAAAGGGTTGCAGAGATCTATGGATTAAAATGGCTATTTGCTCGTTTGCTACTCTCTTCACTTAAAAAAAATTATATGAAAATTGATTATATACGCGGGTCCAACAAGTGAAGATCATAATACAACTGATTAAAAAGGGGATATGGTGTAGTGATATTTTGTATTTTCTTCAGGTCTGCATCAAACCGCTGGAGTTGTTCTAAGAAAAGATGTGATAGCTTCCGAGGATGCTGAGACGATAAAGCTCTTACGCGAAAAAGGCGCTATTGTCATTGGCCTCACGAATGTTCCAGAACTTTGCATGTGGTAAGATTTACACGTTGTCTTTGTTCAAAGCAAACAATCCATCTATCGCCTTTGATCGTGTTGAAACATGATAATTTAATTTTGCATACATTTCCCTATTAAATGACGCTGGTCGCACCTAGTAATCAGACCTTGACATTGAAAAAAAATTTATATATTTATGGGTATATATATATTTTACAAATATTTTAAAGAAACCAGCTTCAAAGGTTTAAAGTTTCTCACGATGTCCTTTAAAGATACATGTGTCTTTAGATGATTTCCGTAACTTCCTGAAAAATCTAGTCATGAATTTCCACAATTAATGGAAACAGTGTTTTGTTTTCCGATCTGTATTTCATGTGCACATTATTGATTAAGAAACCAGAACCAATTGGCTAGCGAAATCTACTTTTTTGCTAGTCGTTGCTACCATTAGGCTTATTTTAACATCTTTGTAGAAGTGACAATAACCTAACCAAACCGAAACTTTGCACGTTAAATCCATGCATTTTGTACATATTTTTGTCCGATTTGAAAGACTGCTGAAATTATACTTGAGATCTTATATGAGATAGATATCTCATCTCATAAAAGATAGTTTATTCACAAAGCAATACTCACAAGCATTTATTTAGCTATTTTTTAATCTCTGATAAAATGTTGCGCATGTTACCATCATCAATCGTCATATTTTATCAAAAACAAATTATTTAACGGCTGTTCTTATAATTCCATATTTTTGAAGTACTACACTACAGTCTCCTTTTAAATAAAAGAACAAATTTAAATACTTTATAGGTGGGAGACTCACAACCACATCCATGGACGAACTAACAACCCTTACAACACGACTAAAATTGTTGGGGGGTCATCGGGAGGCGAAGGCTGCATACAGGCAGCCGCCGGCAGCATCTTCGGAGTAGGTCAGTGTGTTAGATTACTTTTTAATATTCACATTACTTTAACAATGATTAATTTATAATTTAGGTACTGTCGTTTACAATGTTAAATTTTATTATTATGATCGCATCTCTTGCTCTTACATAGTCTCAATATTGAAGTGTAACAGCTGTGCTAACGGCATGTCAAATTTTCAAGCGTTACGAAAATTTAAAATCATGCCAGTCGTAATGCGAAAGGGTCATAAGCGGCGGGCAGGACACGTCACTCAGGCGTTTGATGGAGTCGCAATTGATGGCTCAATACCACTTTTAAATAATTCGCTTTTTCCGTTCTATAATGATACGATATATGTAAACGTTTGGCACTATGATTACACAATTTGGCTCGTTTGGCCTATTTCTCAACAGAATGTAGATACTAGTTAATTTGCATAAAATTTTAATAAAAGGCTGATACCTATTCATTAAGACATGGGTCGGTTCTTATTGAGCAGGCGTTAAATAATCGTCACCCATCCCACACCGCTTATTCCAGCGTTTGGATAGCTATTGACGCAAACAAAGGAAATCTATGATTTCAGGTCAATTTGCCTCCTTACATTAATTAAATATTTTTGCCATGGTCACAATGATAATATTTTACAAAAATGAAGCGAAATAAACGTCTCAATCTAGAAATAAATAATTGGCAAGAAGTTTGACTTCTATTTATCGTGGACCCCAGGACCTAGTGGTGGTTTCCCGCAAAAAAAAACATTAATTACCTACATTATATTTTCAGGTTCCGACATAGGCGGATCTATAAGAATGCCAGCATTCTTCAATGGTATTTTCGGGCACAAACCTTCAAGGAATACGGTATCCAATGAAGGCCAATATCCAAGTCCCGAGAATGAACTTCAAGATACATTTTTAGGTTTGTTTTATAGTATTGTATAATTTGAACACAAGAAGCACATTTTATTTCGTAATTATTTACCAATGATTAGGATATTTATAAAAAAATTACAAGTGACAAAAAATATCTTTATACCATAATACCATTCCCAGATTTGTCAGTAAATTGTCAATTAATGCTAATTATTATTATTATTACAGGTGTTGGACCAATGACGAGACATGCTGTAGACCTCAATCCGCTTCTTAAGATAATGGCCGGAAAGAATAGTGAGAAACTGAATTTAGACGCACCAGTGGACATAAGTAAACTTAGAATCATGTATCAGTTTAGCAATGACGCTCCTCTTGCCGACAATGTTGACCCTGATATCATCAAAGCGATGAAGAAAGTCATAGAACACTTTAATGTTAAACACAAACTTACCACTGAGGAGAAGAAGATAAGTCTTCTGAAGAAATCTGCTGCAATTTGGTTTGCGACAATGAAAGCGAAGAAACCATTTGGAAAATTTATAATGAAAAATGACTCGGTTTTCTCTATTTGTGTGGAAATTGTTAAAAATATATTTGGAACATCAGGAAACACATTGATTGGTCTTTTTACATCCCTGTTTGATTATGGTGGAGTGGAAATTGGAAGTGAAAGGCATAAACATTATCTTAAGGTTCGCGATGATTTGGAAGCCTATTTTAAAGATATGCTTGGTGATGATGGTGTGTTTTTATATCCAACTCACCCTACACCTGCACCGTATCACAACGAACCATTATTTAAAGCTATGAACTTCTCATACACTTCTATCATAAATTGCTTGGGTATGCCGGCAACATCAATTCCATTAGGATTAAACAGTGAAGGTCTACCCATAGGTATACAAGTGATAGCTAATCATAACAATGACCGGCTGTGCTTTGCTGTGGCTGAAGAACTGGACAAAGTTTTTGGAGGATGGGTAGAACCTCAACAATCATAAATGTAACTATTTGTCTGAGTGCATTTGCACAAAACATGTATGGTTGCATTCTTTAGCTTTTAAACACAGGGTGAATGCATTTTATGTGATTTATATATTGATGATATATATTTATATTTATCTACAAACTCATATTTTGTCTACAATCTATATTTTTTTTTATCGCAGTAGTATTTATCTTTGATAACATGATGTTTAAGATAGCATAGCTGTGGCATTTCAGAAGACTGTCTCAAAAGTAATGATTGTAATAGTTGATAGATAATTGTAAACATTTGTATATGAAATTTTAAAGGTGGTAAAACTCGTTGCCTCCATTATTTTCTAACGAGCAGCACAATGTTTGCATTACAGCACTCAAGTTTTCATAGGCACACATGAGGCGATTGCACAAGTGAGGTATTCTCAATACTTAAGAGATAACTCAGCTATAAGTAATCGTGTACAATGCTTCAGTGTTATCTGAGAGTAAGTTATATATTTATATGTGTTACCTAATGGAATATGCCTTGTTTTGATAATAACATATTAATTATACTTTTTGTAAATTTATCATCACATCACATTCGTGGCTTTAAGAAATGTATGACATAATGAATCATTGGAGAATGTATTATAATGTATGTACTGCCTATACAACAATTTATTGTATGCAATATTTTTGTAATAGTGAATTTTATGCTATCAGTATTTATTGTTAGATACAAGTGTCACAAAATTGGACAATGTGTTAATAAGTTGTAATAATAAGTTAATAAGATGTCCACTTGAATTCCTATTTTTAGCTGCAACTAAAACATATATACTCAAATAAAAATGTTATACTAATATTTTACCTTGAAACCTGAAGTCTTCCCAAGTTTCATAGTATATAATTTAATCCAAATAAATGAATGGCTTTAATTTATAATACAAAAAAGATCATTTTTGAAATACTTTATTGTGAAGGCTAAATTATTTAGAAACAAAAAATGCCTGCCAATTATTGATAAAGACTAAACTTTAGCCAAGTCAAATATTCCATCATATTTTAGTTGATACTGTAAACTTCTGCTGGACTAGGATTTTTGGCTGAAACTGGTCAAAAATGGGAATTTGGTTGTACACTATTCAATACAGTATGGTGTTATGAAATCTTTAATACAAAAAGTGTTATGAAATAAAAACTGTAAACTTGAATATATTTTAGGACTTTAATGATATTATCGATTGAAAATAGGTTTTAATAAACTTTATATGTGATTTAATAATTTTTTTTTGTAACAATTAATGTCCTATATAGTCCTATATTTAGATATAGAAATGGAAAATAAATAAATATTTTCTTATTGATTATGGCACATTTGGGCAAATTTGACATATATGTGCCATAGTATGTAAGGACAGGTAATCACTCAACATTCTTGCCTTGACCAGCCAAGGTGCTGATTTTCAGTGAGCCTAGGGCATGAAGATTAGTAGAGTGACCTGTGTATTCAAGCTATAAGTTTTTAGTTGCGAATTATGAAGGCTGTAGTCATGAGTTTCTAGCAGAATGGCAGTCAGATGTGTGAGGTTGGGAGGGGGGTGTGGAGCATTGAGTTGTACAGAAAGAATGTTATAATGGACCGACAGACAGGCAATATCCACAGCAAGCTCTAGAAAGATTCATGAATCATGCTCTGTCCGGTCCATGTTCATGTTCCCATTACACATGTTTTGCCTTTTCTGTATATTTGCAACATATTCATACCAGAATCAAATTGAAATGTGTAAACCGCTATGATTTGGTTTGCGATTAAATGCCTTCTTTATTCTGTTTACAACCTTACAGGTAAGATGATTATTTCTTTTTTATTTTAATAACTTGGCTAAAATTGTAACTGTAATAGATATGTTGTATATTTAATTCTAAAAGTATCTATTGATTTTCAATTTCATATTGGAGGAGAGACATCGTTTCAGCACATAGATGTGTTGAACTTAATTCCTCACAAGACATGAGTATAGTAGCTAGGAACAACAAGAAGACTTCCTCGAAGAAGTGTTGTATGTCATTTCATCACATGAACACTATTTTGAACTAGATACATGAAGCATACAGCATTTGGTTATACCTCAAACAAAAACAGCTAAATGTAATTCTCCATGCAGATGTATTTATAAATTTTTCGTCTCATACTGGGTGTGGCAGTTGTATATGCAAATAAATAGAAATATCACAACAGGGAGTAGTATTTAGGTTATTGAGTATATTTACTTGTAACACATAAAACATTAAGTCTTTGTTAGCTATAGTCTTGGAACTTATTTTGCATAAAATAAAGTGAAGATTGTATACATTGGCATATGAAAATGTAGACAGTATCAGACATTATTTAAGTACATTCTCACATGCATCACTATTCCCCAATAACAATTTACAGATAAAGCATACAAGGTTATATTCTCATAAATAACCCTGTTATTGTTCCACAGTTGAATATAGGCTTCTTTGCAGAATAAGATTTAAAGACAATGTCTGAGACAGGCTTAGACTCAGTTCACAAGTATAATACATGTTAAGAGAATTCTACCGCGAACTCTAGCATGTGTAAGGTTTCTTTAGTGTTTTCTTCTACTCCTACAGTTAGTGATATTAAACATTATGAACATTCCTTTCTAAGACATCCATTCTGAAATCTGAATTCCACACCCCGGAGGCACATGGCTAAAATCTAAATCACTAGACTATCTTTGCATGGCTACAGGTTTATATTTAACAAACAACAGTTTGTTAATCCTGATATGATATATTTATTGATTAATTAAATTCCAACAAACATTTAACAATAGTAAAAGTTTAACAACTAGCAACAAAAACATCATTTAGAACTAGCAAGCTTATTAATGGTATTAAGTATGTCTTTCCTTTTAGCACTAGGATTAATTTTAATCAGCATGTCACAGGAACTGATTTTCTCTCCATTTTGGGCATGTGTTGCTAACCTTTCAGTGTTGCATATGACATGGATTCCACAGTCATAGCCATTGCTCTGTTGTAAGCATTCCTTGTCCACAAAACTTATATGCCCTAAAAATGTAAGTTTCATCAAATTTTATCACTTATTATAAATCCAATTTAAGATTTACTAATCTTTTCTGATGCAATAAAAATTTATAATTACATAAAGTACAAAAAACATACCTCCTTTTGAAAAGTATGACATTAAATGACTTGCGAAATCCCAGGCAACATTGTGATTGTTTCCAGATGATGAATCAAGATGAAAAAAGGTGTTTTCCATTTTTGAATAAACAAGGAGGCTCCAATGTGATCCTCCTGCCTTATCTGGTAAGTCATTGTCGTTCAGAGCAAAAAAAACACATTTCTTGGTATCTATAGATAAAGGCTCTAAAAAGATCTTAATTTCTTCAGTTTGCACCATTTTGATACACTGGGTTACTTCAGGTGACACAAATAGTAAATCCGGTTTTTTACTAAAAACCACTTTTTCTAAGTATTCGAAATAAAATGAGATGACTGTATCATTTAGCCAGTATGGACCTTTTAACAGCTCAATGTCAGAATTGTGCAGTAGAATCTCATGGAAGCTTAATACAACTGTCGCCTTAGCCATACTAACAAATTCTCGTAAATATCTTGAATCTAGAAGGTATAACACCGTCCGGTAATCATCTGCTAATAAGGAAAACAATGAGGTCTAATAACATATCAATGAAAAATTTGAACAGAGAAAAAAACGGAACCATAAGTTTATGTATTAAAAACTTACCTAATATTCTGCGGATGCTAATCATAAAATCCTCATCATTTACTAAACGAAAATATCGAATTACACTGCCACTGAAATAACTAGTTATGTATAAGCACAGTCTGTAATTATTTAAAAACGATTGTCCAATTAAATGAATAAAATGGTCTATATGTGCATCAGATCAGTTGCGGTTTTAATATCACTCACAAAATAATTTGTAGTATACGACAAAGTAATGTCATAATTTCATAAATTTAGAATATTACTGGAACTAAATTATGAAGATTGTAATACTATGTCACTGTCAATAACCCAGGATTCTGACATTAAATGACGTATGTTGTTTTTAGTTTTATCTAAATTACCCAAATTATTCATATCAGACAGCTTGTTACATTACAGCAAATATTCAAAAACTATCTAAATTTTTTAAGGGATGTCATGAAATAGTTATTTCGTTATTTAATATGTAATATATACGTAATTTTAAATTAGCCGAGGCTTTAGTCAACTGTACACCAGTGATGTATGAATTGTTCGGAAATAATCAATCTTTATACAAATATATTTAGATATTTATTTAGATATTTAGACATATTTAGATATTTAACAAAAACTTTATGATGCATCTGCATGTAATACTCGATAATAAACATTTTTTTATGTACATGTTAATTTGATACACATTTTATTGTTTTGTTTAAAATATTTATTACTTACGCAGTTTTGTTCAACTTTGGTAACACTGGTTCATTCAATATTTCGTCGAATCAGTCGTGTGATTTCAGCGCTAGAAGAGAGGGGTAAATCTGATTTGGCAACGTGCGTATTGATTTGACTTAAATCGTTTTTGTGTCTCATTTCGCGAGCTTTGGCAGACGTGCAAAATTTGGTATTTTAATTCCATTGAAGCGTAAATTGTAAGTAGGATATTTATAATTTTGACGTGTAATTATTTCTTTTAAAAGTGTAACTGATGCAAATTCTATGAATCATACTTTTCAGTACCATAAAATAACCTTTAAACAAGGAATTGATCCTGATGCTCCTGGTTATACTTTAAATATTATTTCACTAACGTGAAACGTTAGGTAACTTTATAGCGATGGTTTTTTAGGCAATCCCTCGTTTTTTTGATATTTGCATGCGCTTACGTAATAAATGTCTTACGCCACTTGTGCCTTGAAATTCCCCAGTGACATTGATCCTGACCTGATTAGAAGTCGCTGTCTCTTTGGGATAATTTTAAACATAGAATAGATAATAGTTTTATTCATTTTTATGATAGAGTTGTAGATATTTACACAGAATAGAAGAAATATCGACTATGAGCTTCTGAACGGTGAATATCGTACATACTTTAATTTAATTTTGCTGGTTAGGTGTTATATAATCCGTTTTCAGGATGGAAAATTTTGTTTTCAAGTTGTCTAATCCATGTTACGAAATTACCTGTATAATATATCAATAATAAACACTTAATATTCTGTTCAGTTCAAGATGGGCGTACCGGCGGGCAATGCTGAAAATGGCAAAAAAATCTTCGTACAAAGATGTGCTCAGTGCCACACCGTAAGTAATTAAATAGTATTACATTATTGCTTTTGTGTTAGTCATTATTAATCACCTTCAAAGAGTGTGCAAAAACTTAGTGCTCTTTATATATTAATCTGACTTAAGTATAACTTAAACATTGTGTTAAGCATTACAACATTGAAATTTAATTTTTGCTTTTCTAGTATTCATTTAATCGAATGTTCACATTTATACTTTGAAGAGTCTCTTAAATTAAAATAGTTGTACACAATATTCAACCTAAAATATGTTTAAAGGTGGAGGCTGGTGGCAAGCACAAAGTAGGTCCTAACCTGCACGGGTTCTATGGCCGCAAGACTGGTCAGGCACCCGGATTCTCATACTCAGATGCCAACAAAGCCAAAGGTACACCACAAACTATGATTTATATCTTATTAGCAAGAATGACCTGATCCAATATAATTAAATCTAACACATACTGTTTTCCATAACCTATGTTTAATCCAATATTAGCTTAAATTGGCCTTAAGTAGTAGTTATTGAGGAGAGAGTCATTAAGTCGGTATGAATGTGGATGAATATATTTTAAGTATCTAAGACAATTACCGATGCAATAAGATTTTTAAATAGATGGTTAGTGGAGTATACGATGACTAGAATAATAATATTAACTATGTGATACCTGACTTTGTCTGTATTGTTTAATGATGTTAACAATATATTTTTTGTATAGAGAAGAACACCTAAAAAAATATGATAAAAATTTGCTATCATAAGAAATAGTAGTTTCTTATATGTTCAATGTCCTTGTGTGACAGGAAGATGTCATAGTGATTTTTAAAAGATTAGGACCAAATACGTGAAAAGTAAAACTAGAAAATTAGGTAATATCTATCCAGTTGTTTCAGTGTGATGTGCACACAATAGCAGACCTCTATAATTTTATTTACATAAGTGTATTAATTTTAACAATAACTTACATTTTCATCAGCTGCAACCATCTTTTTATTTAAAAAAGAAACAGGGTTTAATTGATAATATATTTTATTTTGCATTTCTAATAATAAAACAAAAAAAAAGAGAAAAGCTACAAGTGAGATTGATTCCTGGCTGCCCATCTGGTAACCAAACTTGTTATCCAGTTAGCTACCGCATCACTTGCTGCTGCATACGAAATTTCACGGCAGTTTTTCTCGCAAATCACTGGCCATTTAGTACTTTTGCTTTGCAAGATAGATATACTTTAGGTGTACTACAAACCTGCAAAGTCTCATCCACAAATAAAATTAGGAGGTTGTGCAGCCTTCTTGTTAGTGCTTAAGGTTTTACAGTAGGGGGCTATTACTTTTTTGTTAGACTTAAATTAGTGTCAACATAGATGTTGATATTTAAAATGCCAAGATCATGGCACTAATCTGTGTGGCTCAGATAATAATGGTTATGGATGTTGAGAATGTTATTAATATTAATAGTTTAGTTATTTAGTTTTTTTTATTTAGTTAGTAGTTAGTTTATTTAGTTATTAATATTAATAGTTTTAATAATAATATAATTATTAATGATAATATTTTCCATTGGCAGATTAAAAATTTACATTAAATGTATTTCTATAGAATTACAAAATAAGTGAATTCTATGTATTATTACATCAGTAGGTTTTGTTCATTTATCTCTGTCATCAATTTTACCCAAAATAGCAATTTATTCATGTGGCAAAATTGACATAATGCTTGCATTTCATAAAAGGCTCACATCTAAAAGTAACTAGGTCAGTAGAGCATGGTCTATGTAAGGTGATAAAATAAATTGGCATTGATTATTTCTGTCCATTGCAGACCATGAAATGTTTACAAGTTCAATTTAATAACTTTTGAATAGGTAATAGTACTATGAAATAAAATTTTTCTAAATAAATTTAGTTTTACACATTAAATGTTCAATTATCCAGTATTATTGAATTTGGGATGTATCAATAAGCAGTGATAGCCTAGTGGCTTGAAATTCGACCTCTCACTCCGGGAGACCGGGTTCAAATCCTAGCGCCCACCTCTTAAAATGTGCGTTTTAAGTTT
>DWJK01005542.1:0-11084 GCA_018248815.1 Croniades pieria auraria
GTCGCGCTTGCAACCACTCGACCAACGAGGCAGTCAATTAGTTATTTTATTTTATATATACCAAAAATGTAGTGGTAATAGTTATCTGTTATTATAACAATGAATTGTAAACCATCTCTGGACGCTCTTCATTTACTTTAAGAAGAACTTCGAATTATTAATGAGAATCGTTGCATTAATTTGCATATTCATTAAAACAGTAAACTCTTTGAATTTCAAATACAAATATATTTATGACTTTGCAATTTCTTTCATAGCAAATCTCTTAAGCCTTTTCACTGTTTTATTGCTTCTGGTTTCGTTGAACTCAAACAATTTCATTTTCTCATGTGCTTTGACAGCTTAAGGAGGTTTTTTGTAGAACATATCCTATCTCAGGATAAAAGACAACTTCATTAGATCGTTTGGCGCACGTTTATATTTTAGTTTATCTAATACTTGTCTACCTACATATATCTAGGCTACGTCAAATCGAACATCCAGGGGCCCTATATCTATGCGATAATAACATTTTAAATATAAACCTAACATACCAATATGTTCTACACAGGAGGTAGCAATAGAAGGAATAATTGCGAAATCTATATTTTTGAAAGTCGATTAAATGCACGAATGTAAATAGGATGTGTGTTTGGAGCCCCATATTATTACTAGCGTAGATTATTAATACTATAGTAGTCAACACGGTAAATGCATAAAAGCTTACTAATACAATAACGTGTACAGTTATTATTAAAGGCGGGGGTAAACGATAAAAAATATAACAAGTATCGTTTATAATTAGGTTTAGTAAATCCGAAAACAAAATATCCTTTGTGCTCGTCGTTACGCCTTAGCCCGTTAATGGCATCACAAATTTCACCACGCTCGCACTAAACTTTACATTCCTCAACATTGCTTCATCAAAATGCTAACTTTCCGATCTTCTTCCTGCTTTTAGGTACATTGCTGTAAAGTGTGACATACCTATGTTAAAAGTTGTTCTAATTTTTATTAAAATTACGCAGTGTATCACTAACTTACGCGACGTCTCGTAAAAACCGTGTTATCACAAATTCCACTCCAAAATTCTAATAATGTTATCATCAGCCCGATATTGATATGTATCGTATTTTGTTGCACAAATTCATCATGTTACATCGAAAAGAACTCGATAAGGTCGCGAAGGGATCGCACGGAGCTATCCGGCCACAGCTAGCTCCCGTTGAGCCTTCGCATGAAAGAAAAGGGAATAAAGGACTTAAAATACGCATTAATATAGTGTTTTGCTTTCCTAGAGCCATTTAGCGAGCACGATAATGAACGTGTTAGTGGCTATCAGAGGGCAAGTCCTGTGAGCGCTGGAAGGTCCAAAGCCGAGTTTCCTTTTGCAGTTCATCTTCTCGAGGGGCATCTTGGCGACGCTGTACTCCCTGTGCTCGGTCAACATCGTGCAGACGGTGCGCTTTTTTTGCATCATCTCGTCGTCGCGGTCGCGGAGACCCGCCAGCCACGCTTCGTACCACGCCAAATCGCAATCGCAAATTAGAGGGTTATCTAGATGAAAACGGTTACATTTGAATGTTTACATCAATTTTATACAACTCTTGTGAATTTTTGTTTCGGCATGGATGGATTATATCAAAAAATATGCTTAAATTTGCAAATGGTTTATATAGCTCAGATTTGAGACAGGTGACGATCTCGTGATCGTATATTATAAACGAAAGGTGTTCACAATAATACGGTGACATATGTCTAGTTATATTATCAACACAGACTAAACAGTTCTTATTATTAGGTATGTAGTTGTATTTACCCATGATATCGACTACACGCAGCGTGTCCAGTATGGGTTCCATGATCTCCTCCGGGATGTGTTGCAATTTGTTGTTCTGCAGGTTCAATGTCTCCAAGGAGTTGAGGTTGTCGAATCCCATAGTTGGCAACTGATGCACCCTGTTAAAGCATGATTGATATTGAAGAAAAAATATAGATTTTCTAAGGTAACGTATCAGGGTGCATATTATACTTATTTCGATCCTTAATATTTCAATATTAAGCCCGAGATTCCACTCATCAATGCAAAGACCTGAATTATTTCGCTATTCCTGTCTAGTGGGGTTTCATGCAAATCTGGTACCTACAACGACAAGAAAACTGGCGGAAATTTTGAAATACATCTACCAACATCTGCCAAGAGTTAGGGACTGTTGTCTAATGGTTAAATCCTGGTGTAATTGTTCATGCCTTCGAAAGCCCTTAAATGCTCATAATCTTCTATTACCAATCAAGAACACCCCGGCCAAATTTCCTTTCAAATAATAACATACGTAAGATGTTGTCGATTTTGTGTGAATAACTATATGTTATTTATTATCTGAAATATCCGTTACCGAAAAATACCTGTGAACTTATAATTTTATATACAAAATTCGATGTTGAATTTTAATTATGGAATTTCATTTACTTTTCAATTTTCTACGGTAAATATATTTTCGTTTATTTCATAAAATATTTCGAGTTGTGCTGCTCAACTTTTGTTTTAACCACAAACACAAAATTACGTTCATACCGTTTATTACGCAAACCAAAAAAAAAGAAAAGTCGCATAAATATTGATTATGAGAACAATACGGCACAATCAATCATATGGCAACACATTCAACTTATAGTACCTACAACAAAGGGACCGAAAGGGAAAACACCAAAAACTAATGAAAATTAATCAAATACCGACACGTTGGCGGCCGGCAACGAAATTACTCATAAATCCAAAATAAAGCTGGTTTAAAGTTCAAAACATTGTACAATTAATATACATCAACAATAACATACCAACAATTTAATTTTCTCTTAAAATAATAATAATCGATCCATTTATCATTCCACTGTTGGAATATGGGTCTCCTCTCATATTGAGACGGTTAAGGCCGTAGTTCGCCACGCGGGCCAAGAGTGGGTTGGCGAAATTCACACGCCTTAGAAAAAAATTTTTTTTCTAAATCCTAAAATGTGTAGGTTTCCTTACGATGTTTTTCTTTATCGTTAACAAGTGATATTTAAATTTAAAACGCGCTTTTGATAAAGAGGTGCGTGCCATGGATTTGAACCCAGCACCCCCGGATTGAGAGGCTGAATTCTTAACCTAGGCTAAGGCTAACTAGGCTATCACTGCTTTCTCTTAAAAACAAACATTTACCCATCATTAAAATATTAACATCTTAAATATCACTTAACACAATTGAGTATTATGTATTTTATCCTTTTAACCTTTAAATATCAAGCTTAAATTTCGTTTTATAGATATATTTAGAATTCCTAACAGTTTACACTTAAGTTAACTTTAAAACTAATTGTTTCTGTGCAAGTTTTGAAGAAACATTATTCAGAATGTTTTACCATCTTACTAGGATTTCGAACTGCCATGAGTTATGAGAGAATAATTTGTGAATCACGAAACGATTTGGCCTTATCTGACTTTTTTATCCCTGGAACTTCTCTCTTATGACGTATACCATTAAAATACATCCCTCGCAAACTTTCACTTCTCATGAAATATGAGCCGAGTGAGTTCAAGTAGGCTCATAAAAGCCTGACATTAGTCTCAGAAGCTTGAACAAGTCATAAGCTCGCACATTTAAGTTCATAATATTTTTATTAGTATCTTCTGCGACCCATAGAGAGAATATATGATACTGCACTGAATAAAAAGGGCTAAAATTATAAATATTCCCACGTTCCTCAGGTTGAAACATTTTTAGGGCTCAGAAATTGCTTCTGTTAATTTTTGATACTCACATGTTCTTTTGTAAGTTGAGGAAGGTGATGGAGTCTCCGTAGCCAGTGAACGCGTCCTCGCTGATGTACGTAATGTTGTTGGAACGGAGGTCCAGGTGACGGAGACGGTGCAGCGGCCGAAGAGCTTCTGAAGGTATTTCATGCAGACGATTGTCGCCCAGACGCAAATATTGTAGATTTTCTACATAACAAACAAAATAAAACAATACATGCCTATAAAACATGTAGGTAAATGTCAATATTTTAAACACAAATTTAGACGTCTGTTAAATAGAAGTTATATACAACAACTCATTTTTGCAAATATACTAACAAAAGTACTACTAAAAAACTATAAAAAAATACTAATAAAAGTTATATACAAAAACTCACTTTGCAAATATACTAACATAGGCGACGAATCTTTCATAAAAAAAATTGTCAGGTATATCTGGATTTTTACATTAGAGACTGTGTTCCTGATTAATATTTCCTCAGCCAATCAATTCTAAAAGTTTGTATCTGATTTTTCTCTTGCACATTACCGTAACTTATTAGTATTGCTCTAATCAAGTATCAACACAATATAACAAACGGTCATAAATTAAGTGATAAATTATGACAAAAGTTATTATCTTTTGGAACGTTTGTTTTACCTTCGAGACCAGCGAAGGCTTTCTCGTCAATCCTTTGAATTTGATTGCCTTCCAGCTCCAGGGAGTTGAGGAAAGTTAGATGCGAGAACACCTGCGCCGGCACCTCGCGTAACTGATTGTGGGCCAGACCCAAAGAATCTAGATTACGTAAGCCTGCGAAAGATATATTTTAAAAATACTCACCTTATTTTACGCTACGAAGATAGATAACAGATATCAAATTATATTAACAAAACATTTTTATATGAAAAGTTAAATACACATAATACCTATGTACATTTGTAGACTTTTCCAGTTTAAAAAACAATGTAAACGACACAATCAAATACTGAACGCAAATATGATACGTGAAGCAATATGATCGTTAAAGGTTCTCACCGGCAAAATCTCCTTCCGAAATGGACGTAATCCTATTCTCTTGCAATTCGAGTTTCTTCAAATTCTCCAGCAGCGCAAGTGCCTTCTGCGGCACCGCTGTCAACTCATTACCGCCCAAATTCAGTCGTTTTAACTTTCTAAAAGCATTAATCAAACAAATTACATTCCTTTATTCTTGGAAACCACACGAAGTTGGCAAAGTTGGCAATAACGGAAGACAGACAACGAAACGATAATTTTTATGAATACATACTTAGCAATTTATTTCGCAAACTTTCTCAAAACAAATGACAAAACATAGAGTCGGAATAATATAGCCCCATTCACTATTAGGACACTCGTAAATAATGTCGTTAGAACTTCTATAAACTACCTTTAATATTGTAGTACAAAAGCAATAATAACAGTAATAAAGCAGTACCAAATATATTTTCCAGGCATAAAAAATATATGAGTTTATTTGTATTGGAACGAGAAATACTTTCTATATTTACAATTGTCGTCAAAGCGTTAGTTTCGTTCGAAAGCTTTCACTTACATTCAGTTGTATTGATGTTGCAAAATAAATTACTTTCGTACTCACTTTTCTAAGCCCTTGAAAGCCTCGCCGTCAACCACAGATATTCTATTCTCATAGAGCGTCAAAATCTCCAAAGTGTCTAGACCCATAAAAGCTTTGTTGTGTACCGCAGTGACCTATAAATGTACCATTACATTAGTTAAACGCCCACGCTTGTACTCCATATAATATTCATGATTTATTGCCATGGCTTTTGCTGTCTGCGTTATGTATTGTCTGCAACACGCGAGTTTTTTCGTAGAATTTTTTCGCATGCTGTTATTATTGACAGACTCATAATTATCTGAGACTATTTCACAATAATTCTTTTTCATCAACTCCAATGCTTAGTTGCCGGACAAGATAAAATATTTCCAAATATTTATGTAAAGAATTGAGACGAATCGGAAATGGGAAGTATTTTTTCATCCACACAATAGAACTTAATTTGTGTTCCGACTCACGGCAGAATCAAATCAATTTGAAAAATATAGCAAAGTTACTGTTAATAACTTGTAAAGGAATATCTTATAAAGTTCAAAGCGAGATTAATTAATAATGGCCTAGATTCTTTGCTTAGAGAAAAATTTGTATAGAAAGCGAATATTAATATTAATAAATTCTTAGAAAGAGAGTTCATTAAACTTTTATCGTCTGAAAAGAGTACCAAATAAAATCGGTCTCAACATTATATTGAAAATATTCTCTAAGACATGTGAAGTTTGCCAACACGCACTTGGTGAGCGTGGCCGACTATGGTTAAAGCCCTCTCATTTTGAGAAGAGACCCATGTCCAACAATGGAATGATAAAAGATTCGGAAAAAAGAACATTACATTATTCTTTAATTTTGAGTTGGAAAAAGAAAACATTCACTTTTCCAGCGTGTCAGACCACTGTCTTTGCACAAAAGGGGAACGACAAAAGGAATGATGATGATGGCGACCCTAGTTATCTGTACGTACCTTATTGTGATTCATATTGAGAATAAGCAGGTGATTGAGATGCGCGAAAGACGAGGTGGGTATCGTTGCCAGGCTGTTTTGTGAAACGTCGAGCTGAGTCAACTTGTTACCTGAAAACAACGACACTTGCTACTGACATCTTTACACATATTTTATACCTACACAGAATATAAATGTGTATTTACCACTGAAGTAAATGTATTTTATGAATAATTTTATTTACCTTTCTTCTACTACTCAAGGTTTTGTACCTATTTTGGAATCAAAATATCTTTGGAGAATTTGAAAACATGTTATACAATTACCAATGGAACTCAAGGACGAATCTTCTATAACAGCGAGACTGCTATTATGTACAGTGAGGTGACGGATATCCAGACCGAGGAAGATGTAGGAAGGCAGCTTTGCAAGATTGTTATGACGCAGCTTCAGGTAGAATATTATCATCGGTTTCGAGCGGAGAGTATTCATTGCCTGTAACAATGATAGGTATCTACTTAGCAAATACTATCGATTATCCCCGAACAGCATGCCTCGCGTGGGGATTATGGGCGAAAAACTCCTATGAAAGCAGATGCTCATTAGGGGTGAGCTATGCCCTACAGAATCCTGGAAGAGGCTGATAATGATAATGATGATGTAGATGTAGATGATGATTGTGTAGATGGTGATGATGTAAAAGATAATGATTTAGATAATGATGATGTAGATGATGATGATGTAGATGATAATGATGTTGATGATAATACTATCAAGCAGCTTATTTATACTGCTTGCCCTTACTATGCCTGATATCTGTTAAAACCACCACTATTTCCACCCCTGCGACTGGAAATAGGTTTAACGTTGCTTTAACTTTTCTTTGGCTTTAAACTACAATATTCGATACCTCTGTGAGCAGTTTGTATCTACTGCGTAATCCTCTGAGAACATTTTGACATTTGATATCTTATGATTACAATTTCGACCAACAGCTAGGTATTTCCTTCCTCGCAATTAAATTTTCATCAAAATTTGCAATACAAGTACGGGATTCTTATCAAATGTTTCATGACACTGATACCAAACAGTTTGATCCTCGTTTGCATTTATTCCTATTCTTGCTATTAAGAACTAATTAAAAATATAACTTAATGTAACAACTCATGCGGACGAGACAGTTTATTGTAATTACAAAGAAATACAAAATATAACAAATAATGAAAGTATTAAAAAAATTAACGAACCAATGTACACTTTAAAAAAGAAAAAAATTTATCTTAAGAACACAAGATACACCACCGACTAACAATGTTAACTAAAAGAAAAACACTTGCAGTACTAGAATTAATACAGAGCTAAGAAGAGAACTGCGAGAGCGAATCATACATTTTTAAAGAAGCAACCGCGAGGGATCCTCAAGAACTGCCAGCACTTGGCATTTTCCACCCTCACTGGGAAAATTCATAAACCAACATCTTCGAAAACAATAGTGTATTCAAATTACGACTCTTACAAAAGATGAAAACTTAAATCGATCCTCGCTGTACTTGTTTTGTTCTCATTGAAATGCGTTTACATAAGTTTTACATATTGTTTGTTTTACATTTAAGTTACTTTTAGTTTTATATTTAAGTTGTTTTATATTTAAGTTGTGTCATATTTCGTTTACATATTTAAGTCATTCTTTCGCATGTAATAATTATAATTGACTTACATGTTGTCGCAATTTATGTTATCGTCACACCTAATAAAAAACTGTGATACACTGTGCTTAAATAAACATACTTAACAACCTAAAATCAGTGACAACATAGTGGTTAAGAAGCTAGCCTCTCACTCCGGATATCCTGGGTTCAAATCCATAGCGCGTACCTCTTTACAAAAAGTGCGTTTTACGTTTCAATAACACTTGTTCATTAAAAAAATCTAAGATATGTGAAATCTGCCAAATCGCAGCTGGCCAGTGCGGCATACTATGGCCTTAACCCTCTCATTATGAGAGGAAACCCATATTCCAACCGTGGAATGATAAAAAGGTCGAATTTATTATAATATGAAAGATACTAAAATGGAATTTAATAATCGTTACGCCCCAGCATAAATAACTCAGCAACAAATGCGACCAGCATACTGCCGCATAGTTCCAATAAGAAGCAAGTGCTTCCCATTTGCGCGATGGAACGCTGTTCCGTGAAATTCCAAATTCCATTTTGGAGATTACACCGACGGACATAGGACGCTTAGAAACATAAACAAGCAGTTGGCTTGTACGTCTGTAATAAAACTTTTACAATGAACAATAAAACTTATTTTACTTTATAGAAAATGAAATTCGAAAAAATAAATTTATTTTTCTGGTTTATTTGATGTATTTAAAATACAACAAGACAGACATGTAGATTCAATCACTGCCTATACAATAAACGTATAGGGACATTTTAAAACCTATACATTATTGTTATTTTTTATATATGTATTTATATGAAACGGCATTTTTATATGACCGAACAAAATATCCGATACCGAGTCATATATATTTAGTTTCATTTAAAAACACTGGTAACCTCTTAATTAAAAATATACCGCTCTTCATATTTCATTCTCATATTTGTCATTTGTTAGCATCTGGTACCGGTCGCATTGAAGCGACAAACCCCTTTTCCATAACAGAAATCGGCTTTTAATTATAATTTATTTGACGAGTGACTTTTACTATTCTCTTAATGTCTCGAGGCACTCGCCATAATTACGGGCGCTCAATAAAATTTGAACGGAAAAAGAGCTCATTTTCACTCCGTTACCATTTTTATAACACTCTCATTTTGCTATTTTCTATTTTACGAGTATGTGTCGAAAGTCGCAAACGAGCCGAGAACATTCACGAGAGGCGGCTGATCAATTGTATGATATACGGATAATTATTCTGTCTTACGATCCTTTTCAATACTGATTGATTAGGGAGATAAGTCTCTGATAATGTAATGCATGTGAGAGCCATGAATGTAGGTGAAAGACCTGCTGTGATGGAATAATGATAACAATAATTTTCCTGTACAAGTCCTTTTTCTTCTACAATTTAATTATATACCATGTTACTAATGGACCTATTAGTTTCGAAGTAGTTTTGAAACGAAGACATATTAAATACTAATAATTTATCAGTGTGTAAGTAATGAAGAGAGGCATTTACGATAAAATTAATGAAAAGTAGGGCGCGTATATTAAAACAGTAAGTGATCCCTGTCTGTACATGGTTAATATATTTAAAAAAATCATAATGGGATGCCTTTATATACGCAAGAGAACCCAATGCAATGTTTTTTCATTTTGTTTGTTTGTCTGTATGTCTGTATGTTTGTGCACGCTAATCTCAGAAACGGCTTATCCGATTTGAATGCAGTTTCCAAGATTATATTGTGATGGGCTTCACTTAACATTAAGTGTTTTTTTCATTAAAATTGGATAAAAAATAAAGATATTAGATCCATTTATTTTTTCAAAATTTACGAAATCTACGCATATGAAATCGCGGGCAAAGCTAGTGTTTAATAACAGCAAGCGATCGCACTCTGAAAACTTCACTTATGCGACACACATTTCAAGTCACTGAAACTTAATTGGACTTAACTGAAACTTAGCGACGTAATACGATCCTTGACACGACGTACAGGTTACTTATCCAAATCCCACTCAACGGCTCATGGTTTATTAATTTTGAACAATCACTAATTTATCTCTAATTATTTTCAAGTGACTCGTCAAAATCTAAATTACTTCTAATAAGAGAATTTAACAAGCAGGTAATATTGTATATTACAGAACAGAGTACAACATCAGGGAACAGACAACGGTGAATCACTATCATTACTCATTTTTAAGGTGTAAACGCTTTCTTATAGAAATTCTTAAGAAAAATGCAAGTGTATTTAGGTGGAGTGACGATATATGCAAAGTGGCTGGCAGTGGCTGGATGCCAAGAGCAGAAGATCGAGCTCAGTTACGTGCCATTTTAGAGGCCTATATCCAGCAGTGGACGGGAGCAGGCTGATGATGATGATGATGAAGTTCGTTTTAAATTTGTCCAGTACATTCCAACATGTTAGAAGTAATAATTAAATGAGATAGAGCCAGTGGGACTTATTTTAGAGTAATATACATTTCATGTTACAACTAGGCACGTATTTTTATATAGCAGAACAACGAGATCAAGGTACTGAGAAGCGCCCGTAGTAAATGAAAATTAAAAAATGAAAACCCGCAATGAAAATGTTTGAAAATTTAAATAATACACGAGTATTCAATTGCCTAAAACAATAGACGTTTATATATCCAAATTTATATTTTTTAATATGATAATGTTAGACTTTAATATCAGAACAGCGCGCTTACCTTCTGTATGTGCTGTTGTTCTGTGAACTCACAGAGTATGTCGAGGCCGTTTTTCTTGACCGTGCAGCTGCAGGGTGTGATGGTGTTGGGCGCGGGGCATTGCTGGGCGCCTTGCGGGTACGCCGGCCGCGCGCACAGCACTACGCAACAGACCACCAGCCAACGAGGCACCATTTTGAATTACTACAAAGAAAAAAAAAATGAAGAACAGTCAATAATTAACTTGAAACTTTATAAAGCTGTGTATTTATATGGTGACATATACATACATGATTCGTATTATTTAAATCTGGCGAAATAAAATATTTTATGACTAGCTGTGCCCCGCGGTTTCACCCGCGTTAAGTAGAGAACAATCTATTAAAAAACTATTTTAAGAACATCACGCTATGATCAC
>DWJK01005543.1:0-11083 GCA_018248815.1 Croniades pieria auraria
GGTGCTGGGTTCAAATGCATGGCGCGCACCTCTACAAAAGTGCGTTTTAAGTTTAAATATCACTTACTAACGGTGAAGGAAAACATCGTGAGGAAACCGGCACACCTTAGGATTTATAAAAAAAAAAATTAAGGTTTGTGAAGTCTGCCAGCTCGCACTTGGCCAGCGTGGCAGACTATGGCCTTAACCCTCGCATTATGAGAGGAGACCCATATTCCAACAGTAATATAACAAACGGGACGAATATTATTTATTTATTATTAATTAGTATTATCGTCTTATCATAAACATAGCTTCTTTTTTTTATTATAACTAATTATCTAAAAAGTATTGTGGTCGATTTAAGCTGAATTCTTAAATTTAAAGTTTTCGGAAACGGGTCGCCCGTCTGTGATGCGCCTAAAGTTTCCACGAAATGACAGTGCCTTACCGACTGGTTTGAAGCCCATGTACAACCTATAGATAACTATCTCCTTACCACATATGGCTTTCGGTTCAGCGTTTAGCATGCAATTATAGGCAGCTTTTTAGAAACTTATCAAGAATTCTAAAGAACTTTTAATGTGAAATCATTTGTTTTAATGAATTCCTATCATACAAGTGTGATGTGAGTATTACCATCAACGAATGCACATGGCGTTCCAGAATGTTCTTGTCATTGGAAAAATCGTTACGAAATTAAATGTCAAAATCAATACAAGAAAATCCTCTATATTCTCTATCGCAACCATACATATCTAACAATAAATTTTTTTATGTGAAAACGAAACCTTCCAATCACAACCATTATAGACGTGACACAGAACAAATTTCACACATAAATCAATTTGTGTGAAACGTACCCGCCGGTCGATAGAGCGTTTTATTCTGCAGATTATGAGAGGGGCGATTAAGAGACGCGTGCGCGCTGTTACTGCCCTCTACCAATGTAGAGTCCCATTTATAAGTAGATTGAATGATGTGTAGAGTTCTGGAGTTATGAGAAAATATGTTTTTCGTTTAACTGCGTAGCTTTAAATAGTGAAAAGTCAATATATTTTTCTATCCATACATACATCATCACCACATCAGTCTTTGTTGTACCACTGCTGGACATAAGCCTTACATACATACAATTATCAAAACAAACTCTTAGGCTAGTACTGTATTATAATGAGTGTTTAGAGAACAGACAGAAACTCCTATATACGTGTTTATTCCTTGTAAACAGGAAACCGCAATGCTCTGATGTTAGGGGATCACCGCAACCTAACATTTGTAGGTATTCTCAAACAATGCTGTAATTATACCTTAATTTAAAATTGTATCCTTATATATCTCAGCTTGAAATCCCTAGTAGTCGGATTCTGGAGCCTCGGAGTCTGGATTTTGCCCGATGAATAGCAACAGGCTCGCGTCCTATTCTATCGTGGAAAGTAAATGTAACTGGTGAAACGTGGAAGTGTATTACACTTATCTGCCTATCTTTTCGAGAATAACAGGCGTGATGTTAACGTTTTACTTTGCAAGGTTAGAAAATTAAAAATACCTTTGTCTAAACAAAATGATTTTAAGTCGTCTTGTATGAGAATCTAAATTACCATCTTTTATTAAATCCAATATTGTTAAATGCACTTTAGGTAATTATTAATAATACTTAAAAACACACTGTCAATTTGTGAAATGAATACACACACAAGTATAGGCACCTAGGATTTTGATCACAAAAAGCTTCAACGCTGAAGTAAAAGGGACAGATTGTAGTCATCGCCCCACTTTTTTCGCTCTTAACACACCAGCATTCGGGATTTGTTTCACCGTCGGAGGCCAACAGACAGTTATTAAAGTGAGCGAAATGAATAAAACTCTCCAAAATATAACTATTCTCGACCCTTTTATTTCTATATGAATATTATTTTATTAAAAAATCTTTTTATATAATTAATATTAATGTAGATTGGTAATAACCCTAATACAGAAGAACTTAATCATCAATAAATCAGTAAAGCGATACTTTTGGGTTCATTTTGAAAAGTCAATTCGAAGCACAATATTACTAGTATGTCACTAGCTTTTAGCTCGTTCCTAAGTTTTACAATGTGGCTATGTTTCATCTTACCTTGTCTCTTCTTCCGTTAAAGGAAAGGCTGCTAGATGTAGAATGATTTCACAGCTATATATGTATACATATGTATCACATTCGTCCTTGAAGATCATTAAATTTTTTTTTAATTGTAAGCTGTTATCTATATCAATGGCAAAATAAATGAAAATTGTCCATGTTTAAAGACTATTAGCATACCGTTTCACAGTGAAACAAGTCGTTACAAGACAACAATCGCGGTGCACGTGATCCCCTCTACCCTTCTCTCCCCAACCCCCGCGTTAGGGAAACAAAACTTTGATCATAGAGTGTTCCCTTAATAAAGAACCCATTGTCATCCCCCTATATTTATTTCGGGATAGATAATCTTTTATTATTCGTCGTCACAATTTATGGTCGCCCGTCGAATTTCATTTGTCATTTGACGTTTCATTGTGGCATTGTGACTCGTAGGTCCGAGCCACGTTCAGAGTGATAGCGACGAGTCTCACCCGATTAGTTTAGCTTCGCTGTTGGTTTCATAATTAAAACAAACTATCCATCAATACCCTAGTATAATGTTCCTGAAACGGCTCAACTTTCATTTTAAAGGAAATACTATTTTAATGTGTTATCTGTGAAAAAAAATTACGTTTATTTTATGTAAAATGTTATGATGGAAAATGGCTTAGAATTCTGAGCATCGCCTAAAAACGTTTTCGAATGTCAATTGTTTTATTTATGACAAATGGATTTAATTGTTACGTCACTGGTCCGTCTTTTTGTCATTGCCAATTATACGTTGGTTGTTTTTGTTAGAATGTCACTGGCGAATACTCTGTGTACATCAATGGTATGTTATTGCCCAACGAAGTTTATTTAAAATAAATTACCCATGCAAATGCGTAATTAACTCGATGAAACCACTAACACCACTTCGATACGGTATCGAGCAGTTAATTCGAATGCATATCGATTTAATTCCGATTTTATGACTCGAAAACACTTTATCGATAACCGGTTGTTGCGATAAACGAAATACATATTCGATTTCAACTATAATTGATTTCGCTACCAGTTTTCCATTTGATTTTTGAACACTAGCCTCGTTTTGCGACTTCATTTGCGTTGACATCAGCCATATAGATAAAGTTATTCTTGCTCTTGGCCAACGTGGCAGGCCATAACCCTCTCATCTTAACAGGAGACTCATATTTCAACACTGGAATGATAAAAAGGTCAGAAAAAAATGCCAATTCAAGTGATTAGTTAGTTATTACATTGTTATACACATATTTCAGCGAAAAACCTCTCACAGTACAAGTTGTCTCGCAGAAGACACCTTGAGCTCACTGGTTCTGGTATATGGTTTTCATTTACAATGAATTTTTCCAACTCCTGTATTTTTAATAAAACGAAAAAACTCTACGAAGTCTAAAATAAAGATTGACATAGCTAGTATAACTGTGACATCCTGTTTTAATCGTAAAGGTGTGATAAAAATAAGGGCACGTACGCATTGTATAACTGTGAACGCAGTTTTATGTACTCAGACGAGGGCGGGGGAGGGAGTTGGGGGGCTAAGATACTTCCATTCGTTTCATTGAAAGTTACGTAAAAACAAAAAGTGAAATTTAAATCTTATTGAGTTTTCTTCACAATTGTACTCGGTTCTCAATCCTAATAAGCTCTTTGTTACCTGGAATTTATTGCTCATTAAATCGATTTATGAACTAAGAAATCATTTTCAGAAACTCCACTGCCACAAAGCGATACGTAATTAGACTGTGACTTTCCATTGCTATCGAATATTCGTCTGCGTAGTGATGGAGGTAGTTCAAAGAATGGGTGCTATAGGTTTTTCCTGGTTGCTGTGTGCTGAAATAGTGCTGTATGTCAGCTACAAATGTGTTTCTTGTCTAGAAAACTGAGTTGGAATGTCTCGGGGGCTAATGCATTTTGAATTACGTTTAGTTTAATGGCGCTCAGAACTTAACGAGTAATGAAATTCGAGGAAAACGCTCTCGTGCAGGTTAACTTTATTATTGTTCGCTTTTATATAATAAGTCTTAGAAATTATTATCTCTCCATATTTTTTAAAGCGCCCGTCCGCTTTATGTGTATTTTGAAGCTAAATTATATACACTGCTGTATTTCAGCAAATGTGTTAGGAATACGGTGAATTGCGAGAAATTGTATATTGCCCAAAATTATACTTAGATAATCATGTATAGGTAATAAGCCCATATTATTTCAGATTTGCCTTTAATGCGTATATTTTTATTTCATTTTGAAGTACATTTTCATTAGCTATGACGTAATATGTACCGGCCGATTGATATTTTCATACGAGTGACAAGAAACCTTTTAAATTTTTCAGCACATTCCTCAAATTTCAATTTCACTGGATACATATTTTGATCCATTTGGAATGCGAGTAAATTTGCTATATTGTAAATGCCGATACGGTGACCACACTGCGGGGCCAACCAGTACACCGCATACCGTCACTGCATATTGCTGCAAGTATGCAGTGTTCGATCGCGGATCCCGAATAGCTTTGTTTGTGAACCGAATGAATTACGTTTGTAATCAAGTGGCACGAATATTTGTGGTTTGTTTGCGAATACGTTCAGAGGAGTAAAATCACTGATCATTCTCATATCCTCACGCCGGGCATGTAACAGGGTATATTTAGCACATATAAAAAACAAATCTGTTATTCCTGAGATTACATAGCAATTTTTTTTTCCTAAAACCAGAGTAGTCATTAAAGAAGTTTAATCTGTGGTAGCGTAGGACCGCAAAAAATAGATCAAACGTTATTCAGATAACGTTAGTTTGTACCAAACCTCATAGCATGACCTCATACGCCTACAAGTATTGCGCAAGTTTCGTTTTCACGCGCTTTTCACGTGATTCTTGTGTCAAGCGCTCAACGCCCTTTAAATTACCAGGGATTCATTGACAGCTTGCAGTTTGCGCGCGAACTTCAGAACGAGCGCACGTCTCTAAGGGGCAAATTAAACGGATTCTATTGACAAAGGTGCGCTTGTTAAACTTTGCTTTATATCTAACGCAGGCACGCGAGACAATTACCCAAAATTTAATTGACAAATGTTATCAGATGTCTTACGAACTGAAGAACCGGTAATTAATTCGTGTTAAGACATGCGAAACTATTTTATTATCGCCATATTTGCGAGGAACACTCCTTTATTACAGGCTGATGCTACTGTTAGGACAAAAACTATGAAAATCGTAAACTCTTTCATATTTAAATTATCAATGCTAAAAAAACAGACGAACAATTCAACAACCGTTGAGCAAAAGTCGCCGAGGTCGAGCAGCCAGGGGATCATCATCATCAATGCTAAAATTTTACAGACAAGCTGTGTCCAAGACCCTGACAATAGAAACTATGAATTTTCTATGACTCTCTAGGAGATTATGTGGCACAACAAACACTGCACCAATGCATGAATTATAGTTCGGTTAGATCAGTATAGACAGACACACTGAAACTAGCAACATCCAATCCTAAATCGAGGTCTATTTGAACGGTCTGTTTGATCCTATGTCTGTGTGTTTGAACTCGATATAGTACAATATCGGATACACATATGAATAAGTTGTGATTAAACATGTAACTTTTTACCAATGAAAAGAACATCAGACGCTGATAAAAAAAAACCGCAAAATGTTACCGAAATTTAATTTACAAGTTAAATATTCCACTAAAATTTCAGTAGCACTATTGTGCGTAAGAAGATTAAATGAAACACTAACGTTTCATTTTTGTTCCTTTCGTAAAGCTCAGTGCTCGTAGTTCGCCCAAATGCTTGTTATTTATGTGCTAGGTACAGTGAAGAACAAAAGTGTAATTGAAATGTAAAAATACCATACTTGTACTGCACAGCAGAATTCAAATCAAATATTTTCTTTTTGTAAGACCTATTTTATAATAATATAATTTGGTTTACATTTCCACCGATTTATTTTTTTGCGTTACAATTCACTGTTACAGTTAACCAGCTATTATTCAATAAACCACAGTGGAAAGTACTTTTCGTTGGACATGAAGTCAAGTTTAATGATTAACTTTCGTATACAGCTGATAATATCCTTTAATCTCTTTCTTATCTATGTTCCGAGAGTACCTACACAAACAAAAGCTCGTTAATGCTAAAAGATGAGCGTTGCTTCAGTAGGAACACGGCCATGCATCACGTCGCTATCGCTAATGTGTGTTTGCGCCCGCTTCC
Organism: Croniades pieria auraria; assembly: GCA_018248815.1. Taxonomy (NCBI): domain Eukaryota; kingdom Metazoa; phylum Arthropoda; class Insecta; order Lepidoptera; family Hesperiidae; genus Croniades; species Croniades pieria. The sequence continues at coordinate 6,328 of DWJK01005543.1, forward strand.
GTGTTCCTGCGTTGCGCGCTACGCTTCATTGCGTTTTGTGTCTGATTGTACCTATAAGGTTGAACAGAGTTGCAAAATCGTACATTATTATTTACTATGGACATATTTCCTTCAATATTTAGATGGAATTTTTAATGGTATTTACAAAAACACATGTTTTCTTTTCTATAAAGCATATTTTTTATTTTTGTTGTGTCCCATCATTACATATGCATATTTGTATACTGTCAAATGTATAATTATTTGCATATGGATTTTGTGTCCAAAATTGAAGGGAAAAGCAAACAACTGTTTTACTAAGCTTTGTATTTCGATATACTTTTCAATATTTTATTCGATTCTAAAATACATTAAAAATTTATCCTGTTTAGCTTTGATTGAAGTGCATTCAGAGTTGTAAATAAAAAATTTAGATTTTATTGTTCTAATTAAAAATTATTTTTTTCTTATAAAATCATGACAACACACTAATTGAAAATTTTTTTTCAGGTAATTTTCTGTCGAAGCTTATGTGCAGAGTGATCGGATCTCAGTCGTTTATAAATTGTGCTCAAGTAAGCCCAAAATATAATAATATATAGCGAGAAAACCCACATTATTCACAAACAGAACACAAATTCAAAGAACTAAGAAGATAAATATATACATATGTATATGTACATATCTTTCACAGAATGTATGAAAATTAAGCCGAGAGCCTTTGCAGCATTAATGAAAATCTTATTAAATCGAACAAAATAATTATTATATTATAATTACCGGTATTTACTGAGATAATTTACACGAAGTTCCGGTTTGTTATAAGCATCTCCGTACGTAGTATCTGTTAAGCAAGCACCATAAATCAAGCCAGCCGTGATATGTTGGTAGTCATGCAAGGATATATAGCTTGTATGTTCCTACTCCTGAAAAGAGAGGTGTAATGTGTTCCAAACAAGGATGCATCCATTTATCATTTGTTAGTCGTAGCTACATGAGTTTTGTTCATACGGACTATATTTTTGCTAGACAATTAAGCTCTTTATTCATTATTTCGACACTGATAAAGAAATTTCTTGTAGTGGCCTAAACAACGCTCTATCAAACGATGCTGTAAATATATATTTTACATATCTAACCCCGAAATTCGTAATAGTCGCTCGGAGTCTAGATTTGTGCCCAGTGCATAGTAACAGACTCAGCTATTCCATGGTGGGACGTAAAAGAAACTGGTCGAACGTGGGTGTTAACTGCACTCCTCTACCTACTTCTTTAGTGATTACAGGCGTGATGTTACGTTTGATAAAGAAAACACATACGATGATTGGCCACTGGCGTTAAATTTTTAACACGTTCTCGTGCGTTCTTAAGTTTCCCAAGTGTACATTTTATCTTTACTGTATTATTACGATATCGTGACGCCAGGTCGCTTAGGAGATAGACAGAAACGTCTGACTACCATTTCCTCGATCATATACCTTGGTATATTTTCGCAATGCAATCAGCAATCACACCATTTATTGCGTAACACACTGTTTCAATAGCACTTGTTGTCCGATAGAACTAAGTATGACTGTATTACTCTCGGAGCGAACTCCATCATCTATTAACAGGAGAAGTTATTATGATTTTCTGAACAATTTAACGTGTTAACTCGATTCCTCAGTCTCGTTGTACTCAATCCATACAAAGATTACAACACCCTCGGAACAAATCCAATTATAATTTAATATATCGCAGGAAAATTATTAACTCGATAATAATCCTTATGCCTACACTTCATATACCGCGTTGTTCCAGAACAACAGAAGTAATGATAAAGTTTCCAAATCGCGTATTAAAATGATATCTGTTTAAGAAATAAAATGAGCTTGGATATCTAACACTTTAAGATACGAGGCATTCCAATTTAGTTCTCCAAGTTTGCTGTTCCTAGTGTTGGTACGCAACTGTGACAAATGTCAATAGAAACGTCATTTTGTATTAAACTTAGACCTGTATGAGCTGACGTACGTCAGATCATAATAACAGGTGGTTTGTGAGAGCAAGGTTCATGGCATAGAAATGTATTATCAAAACAACACGTGTTCCATGGTGAACCGGTAGTGGTATTGTTGTGAGATAAAAACCATTAGGACCGCGAAATTTCGATTTTTGTTTATGGTGTTATGTCGATTAAGTTAGCATTTACAAATACAAGGACTGCGGCCTTAACCCTCTCAATATGAGAGGAGACCCATATTCCAACAGTGGAATGACAAATGGGGCGATTATTATTATTTTACAAATCATATTCCGTATTTAATAGGTTCGCTAAATAAAGTTTTCAAATCGGTTAATATTTTCTGTCTCCAGTTTTATAGAGCGTTTTCGTATTCGTAAGATTCATGCTTTTATAAAATCAACTCAAACGTTGTCCTAAAATATGAATAAATATATACATATGTATATAGAGATCTATGTTTAAATTTAAAATATTACCTTCGTCTAAATAATTATACCTAAACACTAACGAGGGCACTTCACATCAAACAATGCCAGTTTCTAATTCTACGTATTTCTCTCCAAAATAACATACTTGCAGGCGTATTACGTAATTAATTTTGAAATTCTGTAACATTGTGTGTACCTGATGAGTGGCGATTTGGCAGCAAAATTAATCAAGTAATCGCAGAGATAGCTCCACCACAGCGCACACGTCGATGAACCTACATTTCAAAATTTTGTATTGGCAGCGCAACCCTACTTATGATATACTCCAACGTATTTTCCATTTAAAATTTCGCTCTCATAGATGCTTTTAAGCAAATTTTAAAACAATTTTTCTACGACTATTTCTTACTGATCTCAGAATTGAATGAGTTGTCACAGTGAGAAGAGTTGACGCCGCTTGTCACGAGATCAGAAGATCCAATTAGTTCTTTGTCAAAATGTATTCTAAAACGAATATAGAATATCGCGATATACAATAAACATAATACCTTTTTGCTGTAATGTTAGATACGACTATTCTTAGAACTGAATGTGCTGTGTAGATACAATTTATATTAAATCATTTCTATAAAATCATGAAAAGGTTCATTGAAAATGAATATACAACCCTATTGTTCCGCCGTACAATTAGGGCTGTCAATCGGTGTCGACTTTATTGAAATACTTGCTGTTTGATTTAATTAAACGTGGCCTCTGTAATTATGTTACGTGTGTTTTAATAAATTAATACGAATCCAGTCAACTGCGAACCGAACTGAGTCGTGTGTCTGTTTCCAATTAGTTTTATTGGTTTCCATTGATTTGTGCCATTGGATGTTAATAAAGAGCAAGGGATTAACGCAGACATAAATGTTATCGTAGTTCAACATATACGGAATTGTTACGATTACGATTATTTTGTACACATATTTTAGTGATTACTTTACATTTTATCTTTTTATAGACAGTTTTGCAAATACAGGTCGAGGTTGTGATTTTCGAACTATTAAATACATTAAAAGTATATCCCTTCCTTACAGTATCGAGCTGTAGAGGCCACTTCTGACTAATAAATGCAATGGCAAAATTATCTGTTTATTCGTACTCATAACGGCACATACAAATTGCGGGTTTAATAAAACACTTGGCAAGTCTAGATCAATTTACAGGTCACTCCTCCTTCATCTATGTAGAGTCGCAAGTGTTAAACTTTATGCATTTGACCAGCAAAGTATCGGAGCGCAGCCCTAAAATACTTCGATCCCCAGGGCTGTCAACTTCGTCAATTTAGCTACAACTTCGGTAGTGACCATCACGTCGCATAATGTATTTACTGCGACGAAATATTAATCTTCTCGTAACGAACCGGTGATAGTTTGGCGGGCAGCTGCCATAGATTATAAGACAGAAGAGACGTTTCGTTTTAAATAAACAAGTAGGGAAAAATTAATTATAATTATTTATAATTATCTGTCGGCACACGATTTTAATGCATGTTTTATTTATTTCCCCATTACGTATTTTCGAAGATTGAAACTAAAATGGGACTAAATCTGAAGAAAGTATTACATGGCACATGTTATACAAAATTTACGGTTTCAATATTGCGTTGGCCTATAAAAGTATTCTAGGAGTTAAGTTGTAGTGTAGATTTCAGTCTTACAATTCCAAGCTCTGGGGTTCAAATCCTGGCTGTTACTCACCTTAAACTTTACAAGGTATATATATGTATCTTTAAAATGAAATAAGTCTTGCTATAACGGTAAAGGAAAGCATGTAAGGAATTAAACTGTTAGAAAAATTCTAAAACTTAAGGCAGGCAACTCGGCCAGCGTGGCAGACAGTAGTTATAATATTTCTAATAAGATACTTGTGTCCAAAAGTGGTGATATAAAATAGGGTTGAAAATGTTAGTAATGTGTTTATAATCTTCTATATTTTTGTTTTGCAAGTTCCCTGGGAATTTTAAACTAAGCTATTTTGGCTAAAATTACACTCGCCGCTCTGTCGCATTAATCTTTGTCAAACCGTAAAATGAACAGCGCGGTATTCATTGCAAAAGTTGCTTATGTTTCAGAGTTTCATTATTGCATTCCAACATTCATTTTGTAAACCGTTATTAGCCTTACTGCTATTTTATTGCCTCTCCCCGAGGACCGCAGTTTTAGCTGTACGGTTTTAACTATTATTGTAACGAATTACATTAAGGTACACCTTCGTGTCTATATATATATATATATATCGACGGTGGAATGAAAAAAGTTACCAAGCGACACTAGGGGCCAACCAAACGCCACTTCCTTGC
>DWJK01005544.1:0-11083 GCA_018248815.1 Croniades pieria auraria
CCTATCTCCGTACAGGCAAGACAGTAGGAGTGAAAATTGACGAAGACAATCTAAAGATCCTGGATGACTTGCCGAGCTCTGCAGTTGAGATGCAAGTCAAGAGCAAGGTAATGGGTTCATCTCGGAAGTTACTTTACTATTCAAAAATGAAGCGGGTATTTTATTATTACATTTAGTATTATTGCTCATTACTAATGTAACGGATATACTCTGTTACAGTTCCTGAAGAAACTCAACCGGCAGGAGCGCGTGGTGGAGGAGGTGAAGCTGGTGCTGAAACCGCACTATAACAAAAAACACGTCACCAAGGAAGAGTACAAAGATATCTTGCGTCGCGCTGTACCGAAGGTAGGGATCATGACCTTTTTTGGTTCATCGCTAGTCTAGGAATAAAAATATTTATAGTATAATTATTTTTGTATCAGCGGTATAGTTAAAACTAATTACTGCACCTATTACTGCATAGACTATAATTTTGATGACTTACACTTAAAATGAAATATTTGATGCATTTCAGATCTGTCACAACAAGACCGGAGAAATCAATCCGACGAAGATCCAGGCTTTAGTGGAAGCATACGTCAAAAAGTTTAGAAAAAAACACAAGCTGGGGCTCGCATAGTCGTGTAGTGTATTGCAGATGTTCTATAAGATTTATTGTAATTATAATTTATGTACGGTCAATGTATTTTACTTTAAATATTTAAATAAATGATTTAGAGTTAAAAATTGGTATCAAACTAAACTGCAATATCGACGCGCGTGTATGAAAAGTGATGAATGTAAATAAGATCTGTAAGGATAGAGATATTTGGCTCTAGATGCGTTGTCTGTCTCGTAAGGGGCCACCGCTATAACACCATCATTCTTACTACTGGGTGTGTACTACACTCCTCTTCTTACCCCTTCGGGGATTACGGGCGTGATGTTACGTTTTTTGTAAGGGACTTGGCAAGAATGTATAATAACCATAAACTACCCTGCTACCTCTTAAAACTCAAAAGAACCCAATAAAATGCAGATGATGTACCACAATAACTATCGAGTACACAATATATCTTCTTTTACTATTACACGTTTAAAAACAAAACCCCACGCAGAATTAGTATTATTTTCATATAGAATACTTGCTGTGCCCGCCGTTTCACCCGCGTTAATTAGAGAACATTCAATAAAAAAACTATTTTAAGAACACCACACTGATCATCAAGAGTATATATAGTATGTAAAAAAAGCGTGGGGTGCATGGTGACAATAGATCTCTTAAAAAGCATCCCACGCTTTTTTAACATTACAATACATTTTATTTTTACTATTCTTAATTCAAATTTATTTTAATTTTTTACACTATTCTTAATTTAAATTATTAACAACGAAATGTTTTTTTTTCTTAATTACATTAATCTTATTTCAAATTAAAAAAAAAACATTTTTCATTTTTTGGTCCTTTTTCACAGCAGGATTTTCTTTTTTTTAAACTATTATTTAGGTCTTATTTTTTAGTTACATTTTTCATAAAAGCGTGATTTTCACTTATTGTTAAACTTTTATTTATTTTTTATTTAGATCTTCCGTAAAATCGTGTTATTTAGGTTTTTTAATTATTATTTTATTTATACATCCTGCTAAAGAATGGTGCAGGTGTGGAAGCGACCAATAAAGATGGTGATCACTATTTCTTATCGCTATTGGCGAAGGTCATGTCGAAGTTGTTGAACTATTAATGCGATGAGAGCGAAGTGGGAAATGGGGCTTACTCCATTACATCATGCCATTGTGAACAATAACAAAGAAATAAAAAAAATATTAATTTTCGGGGGTGCCAATATTAATAGCGACGATTGGATGTTATCAATTCATCACGCTGCTTTAAGCATAATGGTGTAATAATCAAAATGTTATTCGATAATGGAGTCTACGTTGATACTTTAGACCAAAACGGCAAAACTTCTTTAAATATTGCCATAAATGCTAAAGAATTACAATCTACAGAAAGGATTTTATGGAGTCCTAATCTAAAGTGTCAATGTAATGAATACATACTTGATACCTTCGATTCTTATGATCAATGCGAATATAAGAAAGTGATAACTATAATTTTTAAATACGGTGTTACAATTAAATATAAGCATGTCACTAACAAGCGATTGATTTGCACAGCGGTTGAATCTGACTTCGCTGATATTGTGGACGAGCTGTTAAAATTGGGACTTAGCCCCAACACTATTGTAAATAATGATTTTATGTATTGCATGCAATATATAGCCTGCCGTTATAGTCAAAAAGTAATAGTGACACTATTAATAAATAAAGGAGCTGATTTAAACTGCAGAGAGATCCGTATTAGCTACGGCATAAAAAGGGGGTGTTACCTTGGAACATCTCTGCTGTTTAAATCGCCTCCTTTATTTATTAATAGTTTCACTACTTCTTTTTGACTATGATGGCAGGCCAAGTGTTGCATGCAATACGTAAAATCATTATTTACTATAGTGTTGGAGCTAAATTTGTGAAGGTCCTAGAAAGGATATCGGGATGATTTTTTTATTTTATTGCATTGTCATCGGTCCTTGGTGAGTGTGCAAAAATTCAAATTAATCCGACATTTCAAAGTCAGTCAAAATAACGTTCAAAGTGTCCGTTACAAACATACATAGATACAGCTGAAGCTAATAAAAGCGTGTTAAAAAAATAGCTGTGCCCGTAACTTCGTACGCGTAGATTTCGTTAGTTTTGAAAAAATAAATTTACATAATTTCTTTATTTCTCAGCCGATTTAAATAAAAAAAACATTAAACGTTAAGTGAAGCCCATCACAATACAGTCCTGAAAATTACATTCAAATCGGATAAGCCGTTTCTGAGATTAGCGTGCACAAACATATAGACAAACAGACAAAATGAAAAAACATTGTTTTGAGTTCTTTTGCGTATATAAAGGCACCCCATAATGCATTTTTAAATGTATTTGCCATGTACAGACAGCGATCAGTTATAGTTTTATTATTAGTATAGATTTAGGAACTGCGGATTCTCAATTATTCGCTGCCGCCACGTTTGTCAGATTAATAAGTGCCATGGCTATTTAAACGTCCTATTTGTTTAGTTTGAAAGCGTAGTCCTCATAGACAGCATCAGGACAATTGAGAATACATTTTACTAGAAAAAAGTAAAAGTTATGGCCTTGTCACCGATTTACAACGTAACATCACTCCTGTAATTTCCGAAACAGTAGGCAGAAGAGTGTAGTACACATAAGTTTCACCCGTTACATATGCCATATTAAGTTAGAGATGGGCCTATTGCCATACATCGGGCTCAAATCCAGGCTCCGCGCTACTACTAGAAATTTCATGTTAGAATACCCAATAGTACTCAGGGATCGAACCCAGTACCTCTCGATCAGCAATCGCGCTTGCAACCACTGAACTAGCGAGGCAGTCATCAAATTGCATTAGATTAATCAGTAGGTTAATATAATGTAAAACTAGCTGTGCCCCGCGGTGGCTCCCGCGTATAATGCTAAAAAGACAGTGTGCCTTCATAAATTTTCTTCAAAACGACATAACTTTCGTAAGAATTTCTCGTTTTATAATAACGCTCCTAAATTACCTTTTAATTATTATTGAATGTGTGTTTTAATTTAGCTTTTTTATAACCGATAGTATGCGTCACGAATTTAAAGATCTAAGAACCAATATTTTTTATGTTACATAATATTTACGTATTACTAACCTTAAGCCAGCGCGTGAATATAGCAGCAATAATAATTTTTGAATATAAACAGTTTTTAGTTTCGATTCTCATGACTATACCTGTAGTATACAAAAATATTAGTAAAAGCAGCGGCACCCTGAATTTCCGTTACATTTGTGCTTCATATATCCGATGGATATTTTATGAACTAGTAAAAGGTAACAAGAAATTTAAGAACTGAAATGTGCAAGATATTAATGTCTGCACTGTGCTTTATTGATGGTAATGATTAAAATCCCCCTCCCCCTCCCTCCTCGAGGGATCCCAATTCTGAAACGCACGACTAATATACTTGAGTATCATAATGCTGAGGCGTATTCAAAAATTTACTAGGGCTATTTAACAATAGATGGCGCTGTACGTCTAATTGTGTTATTTTATTACGAGGCTGTGAAATAACAGATGACAAATACTGAATTATTGCATTGTCTCCGGTTCTACATGCTTATGGAAATTTACAAATTATTTCGACATTAGGAAGCAGGAGAAAAAATTATTATCAGATTTACTTTACATTCATACAAATACACAACGGTTGGAAACAGGTAAAACAGCGTACATATTATGTAACGAAAAAAAAACAACAAACGTCTAGAGTCAAATGGTGTAATCATTCATAGAAATAAATTGAAGACTAGTGCATCATTCATGTAACACTACATAATTCATGAAAGTAAGTGACTCGGTTAACAATATTTATTGACATATTAAAAAAGTTTAACTACTACTTACTCTCTGAACACAACAAAATAAACTGAGTCATGGCGTCATGTGGCTAAGCAAAATATTATAATATATGATTATTGTTCATTAAAACAATAATAAAATATTAGATAAAGTATTACATATTACATTAAAATCTAAACATCCCGCTCTCGCTTGGTGAATGGTAGATAGCGGCGACCTACATCTCATTAACAAAAATTAGGAAAATCTCCCACACGTTTACAATCAAGGGGCAAATGCATTATTCATGTAATATGTGTCAAATGTAAATATGTATTCCTTCTTATGTGACAGGTCTAAAGTTCCCAGCGGGCAGTCATCGTAGGTGCTGTGCGACATCCACCGCTCTGAACTGAGACTACCTTTAAACTCTACCTCGGTATAGATGTCAGTATTCAATTTGAGCGGTGACACGAACGAGTTCACTTTCGACGAGTGCAACGCTCAAATGGAATGCCGACGAGTAAATAAAAAAACAAGGAGTCAGACTCAGACGGCAGGCGCGAAGCCGAGGCGGCGGCGGGCCATGTCGAACTCGGTGTAGTACTTGCCGATGAACACGTCTCCAAGAATCCACAGCGGCCCGTTGGGCGGCGGGATGTCGAGCCCCATGAAGCCCGACAGGCACACCGTCTTGCCGAACGACGAAATCTGCGACATGAGGGGACCCATGGTAAACAAAACGCCGGATGACAAGCGAACGTTTACACTACGGTCGCTTTACTATATTATTTATATTTTCTCAAGTGTAGACATGAAATATGTTACGTACGTTTCCTTCGTTTATTAAAACAAAAGTGATGCGGTTTCTGTACGACCTTTTCGAAATATTATTTTGGAGCAAAATAAGGCGTCAACTGAAGCCGACACGGTCACAACGAGATACTAACCCGCAGCACGTAGTCGGTGCCCTCTAGCGTGAAGGTGTTCCCGGCGATGGTGAAGGTGACGGGCGGGAGGTGCGGGATGAGGGAGCAGTCGATGGCGAACTGGCCGGAAACGAGCGGCGTGGCGCCCAGAGCGCGGTTGAGACGCTCCACCTCGGCCATGGGTCCGCCCAGGAGCGAGGTGCCGGTGTCGGCGATGGCCTGGCAGCCGCTCTGGCAGAAGGCCTGGTCGCGCAGCGCCACGCCCTGCAGCTGGAACTGCCAGTAGGCGGCGCGCGTCACGGGCACGTAGGTGAAGTTGCCGCGGTAGTGCGCCGGGTCCGAGCCGCCCAGGATCAGCTCGCCGCCCTGCGCCGCCGCCGGGTCGCTGCGAACGTATTCGTGCCACCCATGAAGTTTCAGGTCGGAACGAGTGAAAAGAATGATATCCTTTTATCGATTAGGAAGCTCTAATTTTTGTTATAATAATCATAATGAGACAAGTTAGATTAGAATGCTTTAAAAGAACTCCAGACTGATAGGAACGTCGATTGGAAAAGGTCGATAACGGTTTACAGTGTAATGGATGAACAGAGTAATGCCCACCGGTTCAAGTAGAAGGAAAACACGGGTTGCACGAGGTCCTGCGCGACCATATTGTCAAACACCGGTTTCACGCCATCAACGGAGATGCTGCAAGTAACATTATAATTGTTATTACATTACTGGTTTTTTTAACATTAAAAATGTAGTCGCGAGACGACCTGCTGAAACCCATGCCGAGGATGCCATCAAACTTGGCGGCCACGAAGGCCAGCCCCGGCTCCGACAAGGCCTCCGCGAACGTCTGCGAGCGCACCTTCATCCCGCCCACCTGCCGATAGCAACCAATAATCGATTAAAAATTTCAAATTTTTCATTTACACATGTACTTGTTCCACTTGTTCTACATTTCGTTTTTCAAACTATAACGCTATTGCTGTGCAGTGGTCATGATATCAACTAATAAGCAAATTGTTCCGTTGTTTCTCTACGCAAATCCACTAGTCAGTTTCTCAAAACCGGCTTCCTCAGCTCGACAGTCTGTTCAGAATTATGAATGGAACAGTAATATAAACACACACGAAGTTGTTTTTCGTTGCTTATTAAGATGACGTGATGAATGAGAGATAGCTAGCTGGTTAATTTTAGATTATTACACTAGTATTCAGGAGTTGGACATAAGCGTTCCTCAAGGTGTGCTACAACTCCCGGTCCTCCGCAGATCTCATCTATCAGAAAGGACTATGTCCGGCAATGGAACGGAAGAGGTTGACGTGATAATGATGATCATACAGAAGTTGTTCAAAATGTCAAGTTCCGAAAACATGTCATTGAGACCCAGCTTGAAGTAGCAAGAAGTGAAGCTCACAGTCATGTCGTCAGTGGAAAGGAATCCTGACAAGCTACCGGAGCCATAGTGGATGGCGAATTCGGTGCCGTTCTTGACGTATGTCTTCGATTTGCGGCTGTCATACTTGTTGTGCAACACTGTAACGTAACACAAATGAAAACTATGTATTAATTAAGAAATAAAAAAAGAAATGAAACCTATGTATTAATTAGATCCAACTGTTTTGAAATTTTATTAATTCACACCCATTGATGAATCAGGAATGCCATGGACATGTTGAATAAGACACCTAGATTGAAAGCAATCATCTCAATTCATTACGATACACATGATTACAAATCGAAAAGAAAGCCATTTGCAGGCACATCCTTAACATAATGACTGTAATCCCGAAGAGGTAGGCTGAGGACTCTGAGGAGCGTAATACACTTCCACATTTCACCAGATAATTTATGTCCCAATATGGAATATTTGTATTGTGTGATTAATTTATATTATAATTACGTTAATGAAACATTTCCTTTTCAATTGTAATGGTTGTGAAGGTTGGCCTCTATGGGAAAAATTATTTGTTTAATAACCAATCAATTCAGTCTGTACTCATAATAAACTTATCTTCACAGTTCATTAAAATTAGCTGATACTTAATCTTGTTAAAGATAACATTATGGTCATATTGGAATAGTTTATAGGTACTTAATCTTTTTAATGCAACAAAATAGCAGGTTTACAACTCATAAAATATTGTATATGTTTTATTGTCTGCTTTATACAACAAACACACATGTATTTTTTATTGGAAGTTCTTTAAAAAACTATAATAGCTATAAAACATGTATACAGTCCTTTACACTGATTTCTCAACCAGTTGAGGGGCTACTTAGCTGACCGAAAAATCTTGGCCATGTTTCTTCCATTTTTTTGTTGTCTTGCCACATCCAATAGACATAATGCTGGCAAGCTAAGTTTTCTCTTTGAATTACTAGGAGAATTTACACTATAAAATTAAGATGAACATGTAAAACTCATTGAAACATCAAATTCCCTGGTGTCTCTAATTGCTTTAATATATTAATGTGCATATACTCACAGCAGGCAATGTTAGTGTAGTGGCACTGCTTGGATGGCACCCACAAGTTAGAAGATCCTGTGTCGAACACCACCTTGAAAGTTTGTGGTGGATTTCCGATTGTGATAGGACCATAGTATTGTGCCTGTAGAGAAACAACATTAACATCATACTACAGCTTCACATTTTTGGTTGATGTGTTTGGAGCTTGGCATATGTTCTCTTCATTCTCTTTTAAAATTAATTTCATCCCTACTTTTTATTAATTGATGGTAATTGTAGGATGGTGGGTCCAAAGAAACGGACATTGAGAAGATCTATAAATGGTTATTGTGCTCAAACATTTGAAAATATTTTAGTTTTCACTAACAGTTAATGTTTACAATCACTCTAACAACCCATTTTGATAAAAAGTGGAAGACCAATAATAATAAATTCTGTGTAAAAATTATCAACACTTAATATAATTCATAAAAATTTTAATGTAAAATTTTTTACTAAAATAGTTTGTTTGTTGAATAACTTGTTGCAAAGTAATAAATACAAAAATAAATTAATAATTGTTTTCTTATTTTGATCACAGCAAGTACAGTGACATTTATCAGTTATATACAGAATGTCCCCAGAGGTTATCTAGGCTCAAGTAAACACTGTGTCATACAGTTCAGAGACAAAACAATAAAAATTAAATCGTGGAGAAACAAATAAATTATGAAAATCGAAACAGAACTACACAAGCCTAAATTTTAAATTTATTTGAATTTGGAATTTCAAACCAAACCCTAGATATTTGAGGGGAAAGTGGCCAGTTCATCAAAATTCTAATTTCATATGTAAGGACCTAATATTAGTAGTTCTCTTATTCATGTTCGGACTGGACCTGAACTTTGTGTGATTTCTAGTGTAAGCTTGAAAATGACTAGAAAAATCAAAATTGGTTCAAAAGGCCAATTACACTGGAAGTTGATTTGCCCAACATCATAATGTAACTCAAAATGTGGAATAAACAAACAGGTAATCTGCCATTAATTAATGTGCATAATTGCATATCTACAGTAAATATTTTATGCACAAGCCATTTGATGATGCTCATATTATAACAGAAGTACAACGTATTTACCTATAAGGGAAATTTAACAAGATTGAATAATACAGTAATATTTACATCAAGGTAATTGGACAGGGGTTCAGGTGCAGATCCACCAGCTGCATATTTCACACGCACTTGCTGCAGTTCAGTCCCCACTTCGTGGAGGTGCTTCCGTACTGACTCCATGCGGAAAAGGGGCACCCTCCATACAAAAAATAATAACATATATGACTCGAAACTTAGATTTGGAGCTTAATAGCATTTAAAAATTAATATTTAATATTGTAATCTCTCTACACATTTTTTTAATCTAGCCTGCTATTGACTTACGGTAATTATTTAGAAATCACGCGATTGTCTTTATATACATACAAACACACAGTATGAATAATAGAAAGTAGATATATGGATAATTTATAGAAATGAAATTATAATATCGAATTTAAACAAATACTGACCTGGTAAATTCAGCGGAACATGGTGCGGCGATAGCTAATAAAATTAAAACAAAGTGTCCCATATTTACTGCAAGTCACGGTACCTCTGAAAAGAAAAGCAGAATCTGGAAGAATAATTATGGAAATGACAAAACGTAATTTATCACCAAATAGGATTAATGTTACGTTATTGCGGTTTTCAATGATAATATGAACAAAAGGCGGGCGCCCTAGCTTTCTATACACCGCTACACAAAATAATCACGAGCATTACCGATGCCTTTGTATTTGAGCTTGCCTCTCAAAGATATGAAATAACAACTGCGACTGTCTGAAATGAAATGTCAATTTTCATTAATTTCGTCATTTTCATAATGTCAATGTCATAGCAAATAACATACAAATGGTAAAAACGCAGGAAACTCCAAAAACAGTGATTGTACTGACCGGCTGATTTATAAATATTAAAATATTGTACATAACATGAAAATAAATTAACTCTTTTGTAATTTGGTAGATATAGTTAATTTTATTTATTTCGTCCGTATAGGTAAGATGTTAATAACAATATGATTGATCTATCCTACCTTGCGCACACAGTTCTCTTGGCATAAACGGTCGTCACAATAGATTTTATTAATGAATGTGGTATACAAACGGATCTATTACGATTATCCTTTAGTTGTATGTTCCTAGGTTAAATCATTAATATCAACTTCTTGGCCTCGGCTCGAACTACGATCTTATCTCTTATAATATCTTTTCCTCCACAAGAGGTACCTGCACGGCTTTTGTAGAACGCGTGCCCCGTAGTGTCAACCACATAGCAAGGCATGTTACTAGATTGCAGTAACATATCATTGATATGCAGGATGAACAGCGTGGGTGACAGAACAGAGCCTTGAGGTACACCAGCACTCAGTGATTTCATATCAGAGCGACAACCGTCGAATACGACCTTAATATGTCGCTCTGATAGAAATGCGGCAACCCATTTGCATAACCTCTCCGGAAGACTGTAAAATGGTAATTTAGAAAGAAGGGCCCTATGCCAGACCCGATTAAAGGCCTTAGCGATGTCTAGGCTTACTGCCATGACCTCCCCGCTATTTTCAATATCCTGAGCCTATCAGTGCGTCAAGTAGACCAGAATACTTAGTTTTGCCATAAATATTGTTACAAAGAAAAACAACATATTTTTGTTGTACGTAACATTTACTACTATTACAGCGCGTTAGTTTAATACCTTAATATAAATCCATTAAAAATATATATAGCTTATTTGAAGTGGTCTCCAATGGCTGCAATACAATCCTTTAAACGTTTAGGCCAGTTATCAATAGCAGCACTCTTTCTATGGGAAAATTCTTCACTGCCAATCGTATGGATTGTTTTAGGGACGCCAATTATCATGGCGCTTAAAGCAAGCTTTACTCTCTAAAACTGACCATAAATCATAATCCAGTGGATTAAGATCAGGACTAGATGACAGCCAGTTTTCAGCTTTGATGAAGTCCGGATCGTTCGTTTCTTACCAAGATTGGTCATTGGGTGGATCAAGCTTTATGACCCAACGCCGAGTCTTGCTGAAAGGACCATTCTTGGTTATTGAACATTCTTAATTGTTAAGGGGCTGAACTACCTTCTCAAGAATGGTATCTTGATACATTTGTGCCGATGTTTTGATACCTTTTTCGCAAAAAGGCTCATGGCTCAATCACTCTTCATAGCTAACACTCCACCAAAC
>DWJK01005545.1:0-11081 GCA_018248815.1 Croniades pieria auraria
CGGCCCATGAACGGTAGCACACAGCGGTAAATCATCTCCATCAGCATCAAAGTATAGTTAAATAGAAGTTTTTTTCTAATACAAGAATTTGTCTAGGTTGAAAACATTTCATTTATAAAAACTAGAAAACGTCTCATTTAGGACTGTGATGCAATAATGATTATTCTTACCTCTATTGTCGTAATAATTTTCGTTTTCTAATGCTAATTGTTCGTAATGTTTTCTTAGCATTGTGAAATATTTCTATGGCGTTGAAAACGTGTCTAATTGTCTTCGTTCGCCTTTCAATTTTATCTTTGTGTATGAACAAGTTGCAAGTAACAGAATCGTACATTATTTTCTTACTTATCTATCTGCTTTTGTTAAATTGGTTGAACGACATTTTAACTTTGCTCAACATACACATATATTTTGATAGACAAATATTAGTGTACAATAAATCGATCGATCGATCACTCGAGCGATAAATCGAAAAATAGTGGTACATTAACCGACCGTTTTTAATAGCTAAATATGTATGTGTCAGTATTACACAAACGATAATCGATTAATTGATTAGTCGAACAATAAATCGAGAAATTTAATGAGTATTAACTCACAGCTTTTGGGTATTGAATATTAGTGTACTAAGCGAACTACATAAATGTTAATATTTTATTATTCCCTTGCAGGTTGGATGGTACGCTCATCCAGTGTATTCCGCTGAGGGTAACTATCCGCCAGAGCTGATAAAACTGGTAGATGAAAAAAGTCGAAAACAAAACTACACGCGCTCAAGGTTACCGAAGTTCAGTCCTGAAGAAGTCGAGTACATTCGGGGTACCGCTGACTTCTTCGGGTTGAATCATTACACAACATACCTTTTAAGCATGGCTGACAAAGAAGTAGGCAAGATTCCGTCTCACGAGAACGATGTTGGAATCGTTCGAGTGCAAGACCCGAACTGGCCATCAATGTCGTCTTCGTCATGGTTAAAGGTAACTTTCGACATGGCTAATAATTTCGAGTTTTTCCAATAGCATTAGTTCTTTTAACCCGTATAAGTTAACTATATAGTTATCTCGCTGGCGTAATAGCATTTATGTGTCAATGGCGAGCGGAAGGCATAGATAGGCGAAATCGGTTGAGGGCAGGGGAAAGGCATTCCTCGCAGATGCCATGTTTATTCCTGCGTGTTATAGTATATAACCCATTCGACGATTCGCAATATACAATCTACAAAATATCACGTATTTTTCTAAATTACGCGGATTATTATACAGATGCAATAATTTTGATTATCTGCTGTTTTTATAGATTGAACAGTAAAAATACATTGTGCAAAACAGCAGTAGGTAAATCCATGCGGTTTTGCATTGAAAAGTTTAATCATAAATAATGCGGACTGAATGGAATATCTGATGTAAATGATGCAACGATTAACCAATTGACAATTTTCACATCAATGGTGATAAGTCGGACATTGAAGCAAAACAAGATTTTATTAATGCGTAGATGAATGATGTACAAGGAAAATATGAGCATAACCATATCGCACATAATATATGTTACGGTTGAATGTGGACTTGGAAATATAGATTTGAACTAATTTTAATTTCATTTTCGAGGACATGCTAATGTTCTACGTAATTTGCCCATTTTGACGTGTTTGATAGAGTATATAGTTTTAGTTATGGACTCTATCAAATATGTAAAAAATGGTTCATCATATTATCTTTTTTTAAGTGGCCTTACAAACAGACCGATCGAATATTTAATAGTAATTGATCATCGTTGCCTATAACCATTTGCAACATCCGACCGGCCATTGCGTTGCCGGCTTCGAAGGAGAGCTCTCTTGAAGCCTTTTTTGAATTCCTTTGAATGTTTCTAGGTGGTGCCTTTTGGCTTCAGAAGGTTGTTACGCTGGATCACGAAGGAGTATAACAACGTGCCGATAATAGTAACAGAGAATGGCTACGCCGACTATAGTGGTGTCGATGACAAGGCCCGCGTGTCCTATTACGGGCACTACCTCAACGCCCTGTTGCACGCCATCCACGAGGACCGCAGCAACGTGATCGGCTACTTCGCATGGAGTCTCATGGACAACTTCGAATGGGACGACGGCTATGTGTAAGTTACGTTTATTATCGACTAACCCATTAGCGTAGAAATGAGCGAACGTGATTGCCGAGTGGTTGTCGGTTTCATTCCCCACAGCCGTCTGGTTACCATAGCACAGACTGCCTGGTTTGGGAGGGAGATGTCTCAAGATAGTTATACATTATTGATACTACTACACTATCATATAAACACACTCCGTCAAAACTAGATAGACCTAAGAGTCTCTGACGCACTTAGGTGCGCATATGTTATACAACCACAGCTCATATATAAAGTGAAGAAGATCGTTGTAAATATATGCATTGGTTATGTTATCATCGTAACGATGGCGTAAATAGGTACATATGTACTAGGCTATGTCGTGTGACAGATACAAATGTGAGTAGCAATTATTCACATATTAATACGTAAAAATCAATCTTTCTACCCCGTTCTAAAAATATTTTTTGGTATCCGCACTTACAGCGCGTATAGAGGAGTCCAGGTGGTTACTTTTGTGTAATAAGTTTAACAAATACATGAATGTAAATATAAAAATCATTGCTTAATGTCATACTGTCAGTGTGAGACACGTAATAGTCTATGCTCAAATAATAGCACAGGGAATATTTAAAATGTTATATTCTTGCAGATCTTCAAAAACGTTTCATCTTAAAAATCAAAGACGGTTGAATTTCGACTTCTACTGGACGCATTGTCCGATTGAAAGAGTACTAATTAGCCATGCTAAATTATTAATGTTTTAATAAAAAATAAAAAGAATAATAATTGATTTCAACAACCCGACATCGGGATTTCCCAAGTCAAAAAATAAAAACACGCGCGAGAATAACAACAAGGTATCATAATTATCTATATCGTTTTTTTCTCATCCGCTGCCAGGGTCGTGTTCAGGTTTTTTGTTAAGCTATAAACCAGTTGGAAATAAGAGGCTATTACGAGTATAATATCTGATAGTATGCTTACATACGTCAAGAGTTTATTAACAAAAATATAAATTCACTTGGTACCCCTATATTTACGTTTATAATATAAAGGTGTACGTAAATGAATGAAGACAGTGATCTACGTAAAAGATCCCCTGCTCTCTAAGGAAATATGTTTGGGACTCGGTGATCACATAATAATTATAAACGATCTGTAAATAATAAAAATTTCCCGCTCTTTTCAATTGGTCCGGATTTGTAGTTGTGATAAAAATACGTAATGATTCGAATATTATTACCAAATAATTTTATTATTTATTGTGAACTTTTGACGCACCTTGGAAAGTGCTGGCTGGGCGGGCTGCTCCTGCCGCCCCCATTACGCTATGCCACTGTCGTTAATATATCTGCTCCTAATATAAACGTTAAATATTTTTTTGTTGCGTTCAATATATTTTACGAGTATATCAGATCTGCGGAGATGATACTTAGTTTTATTATTACTAACTCTCGTTTTTGTAGCAGTCACGATTTTCTCTTTTAACCGTGTACGGTTCGTATTACGCAGACGAATTTAAATTTGCTCTTACAATATTTATATTATTAGTCCTTATTTGTCAATCATATGGAATATAATCATATAGACAGCTAATGAACGAACACGTTTTCGTTATAAATTCAGTATATTTCTGTTATTGCATATTTTATGAAGATGAACCTAATATTTTTATTTATACGTAACGTCACACCTGTAACATCCGAAGGGGTAGGCAGGGGAGTGTAGTACACTCCCACGTTTCACCAGTTACGTTTAAGTCCCATGGAATAGGTGGTGACCCTATTGCCATACACCGGGCACTGATCCAGACTCAGTCATTAGTAGAAATTCTTAATTTAAAAAATCCAATAGTACCCGACCCGGGATTTAAACCCAAGACCTCCCGATCGGCAGTTGCGCTTATCAAACCTTATCATCAACCAATGAGGCTGTCAGTAGTTTTATTTCATTTTTAAGGCATTTGGTTTACTGAATGTTTTCATAAGTAAGTGTGTTGAAAGATATTTCATTTTGAAATAGGTGGTGCACTCTATTCTCATACGACTGAACCTTCATGTTTCTTCGCCCTACTGTGTGGATATAAATTAAAAAACAAAAAGTGCAAAAGTCTCATAATGTTTCAGTCAATCAATAATGTTTAAATCAATCAGTATAATTCATGACAATCAGCAATATTGCTGCTGCTCTCCTCACCTCTGAAATGGGTCGTGAAGATTGCTTTGGCTCTCAATCTCTTAAACTCACTCTGTGATAGTAACACATCTGTGTCGATTGAATGTCATTGAATTTTCCATTAGTAAGACTATGGTGGCTCCAATATAACATCAAGGTCAGGATCACATTTATAAGGTGAATGAAACCTTTGTATTGGGTAATTACTTGCACTTTATATGGTGCAAATGACAACACATGTAGATCACGCTTATGGACGGGTTCTCCATTGTAATTGAAGTGCACGTGTTATTTTTTGGCGTACGCAGACCATGAAGGCTGGGTTTAAGGATAGCCTAGAGTACTTTGGCAGTGATGGTTTATTTTGTCTAACGCTTTTATGGTTCGACACGGGTCTCCTCTCAAAAAGAGAGGGTGATGATGTGATGGCTTAACGGTATAGAAATAAACCTGCTATTTCAAGGATTTAAATCCTAGTGCCGTATTATAATATCAGAATATATGTTAAGGTGAAGTGTAATTTGCCGTTACGATGAGGAAAAATCAAGAGAAAATCTGCACATCTCAAAATTTCCATATTGTTCTTTAAGGCCTGTTAGTCTGCTAACCCTCTCTTAACCCTTCTCATTCTGAGGGGACATTTGTATCCAACTGTGGAACGATTAAAAAGTACTTATTAATGATAATGATGAACTAAAACGTAAATCTGTAATCCAATCAAACCAAGCAGACAAGGTCTATTCAGTGGCAAAACTCAATATATTGCTATACTGGTATAAGACCTTAGATATTTGTTACACACGTTTTGTCAATAGTCAATTAACAGTTGGTTAAACTGTTGGTGAAAAATATTCACTCGACATATTTTATGGTGTTGACAACACATTAGTTACTGTGTTTAATGCCCTCACAAGTCCACACTGTCGTTTAGTTGAGAGCGAAGTACTTTTAAAATGATTATTACGATATATATCAGGAATTATTTATTATAAGCCAGGGAGCCAGGGAACACAGAGTGCCAAATACTTCTATCTCTAACAACCTGTACTCATTTCACATTCAGCAAGTAGTCTTGATATTCGATCGTTTTTATTTCAAAACTCAAGATTAGATGTTATCTCCAATGACTCAGTTTAAGTTTATATCTGGTAGCATGATAATACTTACATTTTAGTTTCTGTTAAATTTCCACTGCCTCAACATAACGCTTCTATTATATTATCTTCTGATTGTGTTATATATCGTCTAAATTTAAAATATATTGGCAACATTTCCACAGCTGGTAGGTAGTGTTTATTTGTATATTAAAGCTGGGTCAGCGTGGTCGAGGTTTTATTTTGGGTCTTTAATTAATGTTAATAGCACGACCCGTTATTGTGTACCATATGATAACACATAAAGTAGCATCTCTCTGACAGGAGACCGGTGAAATAGTGAAAAGATAGCGGATGATAATCGTAGATGTCATCATCGTCCGCCCGTCATCGGTCGCTGTCGTTATCGGCCTCTGCAATAACACGCCGATGAGCTCAATATTCAGCTCCTAGCATCCAATCTCTGCCGGCCACTTCGAGTATTTATCGCCACTCCACCCGGCCGGGGGGCGCTCCACGAGGACGGAGGCGGGTCAAATAAAACACGTGGTCGGTCAAATCATGTTATAATTTCACTCGTGACATGTAAATGCAATCGCAGGTCCCGCTTCGGGCTGTACCTGGTGGACTTCGGCAGCGCCAACCGCACGCGCACGGCCAAGGACTCGGCGCGCCTGTACGCCGGCGTGGTGCGCGCGCGCGGCCTGCCCGCCGCCTTCCGCCCGGACGACTTCGCCGCCTTCTCGCGCGCCGCGCCGCGCCTGCGCGCCGTGCTGCCGCTGCTGCCGCTGCTGCCGCTCTACCGCCTCGTCGCGTGACGCGCGCGCCGCCGCTATCCATTACACTATTGAGTAGAACGCCCGAGTTTCGTTTCCCCCGCCCCGCTAGTACTCCACGGAGACGAGCTTGCTGGCGGCGTCGCGCGCCACGTCGCGCCGCAGCTGCGTCTGGATGCACGCGAACGACTTGCCCTTGGTCTCGGGCAGCGCCGCCAGGATGAACACCAGCCCCAGCAGCGAGAAGGCCGAGAAGCCCCAGAATACCGTATACATGCCCCACGCGTCCCTCACCACCTGTATAGCACGATTTAACGTCTTACACACGTTTTATTTTATTTCTTTATTTTCGCACCCGTTTTCCCCGAAACGGTAGATGGGGACGTGGTGCACTCCCACATTCTACCTATCTAATTGTACGTCCCACTACGAAATACAGCTTAAGCCTATTGCCACACACTGAACACAATTGAATTCAATCTCTACGCTACTAATAAATATTTATGTTTAAAAAAATCGAATAAAACCGGAACCGGGAATCGAACCCGGGACATCTCGATTAGCAGTCGCGCTTGCAATCTAACGAGGCAGTCAATATTATTATTATTTCATCAATTATTAATTTATTTAGGAAATAAACGATTCATCTATATGTGAAACATTGCATAAATTAAAAACAAATATTTCGATATATGTATGTATTTTCCACTGATAAGCAGTACAAAAAGAAAAAAGGTAAACTGGTTCACAATATCTGTTATCCGTTAAATAATTAATTGCGACTACTTCTTAAGCAAGTAAAACGTTTTAGAAAGTTCGTTTACATAAAATGGACAAATTAATTGATAAAGGTTGATACGTACTTGGAAGAGTTTCTGAACAGCGAACATGGAGAAGCCGGTGTAGATGTGAGCGACACAGGACGCGTACAGTTTCACGTTGGTCGGGAACATTTCCCCTATGATGACATAGGGCACTGTGGACAGGCCGATGGCGTAGCAGACGATGTAGACGAGCAGAGCAGCTATTGGTAGCCAGTGCAGGCTTTGCACAGCTGCTTTATCAGATTTCAAGAAGAAGAAGTAGGTGCCTAAAATGCCATTCATCAAACCCACACCGAGGGCTGATAGCAATAGGAGAGGTTTTCTCCCCACTCTGTCCACTAGGATGACTGACAGGCAGCAAGTCGCCACTTGCACGCAGCCCAGTATGATAGACTCCTGGTAAGGTTCAATGTGGCCTTGAGCTTGGCTGAAGATGTCTTCTGCGTAAGCGACTATAGCAGCACTGCCACAGTACTGCTGTATGGTGAACACTCCCAAGCTTATCCACATGGCCTTCCTGTTAGTTGCCTCGGTGATCAAGTCGCTCCAAGTCCCTCTATTTTTCATATCCTCCTGGACATTTATTTCAATATTCTTAAGTTCAAGTCTTATATCTCCGCTACGTAGACTTCTTAAAGCTGTTTCAGCTCTCTCAGAGCGTTCGAATTTTAGGTAGAAGTAGGGTGACTCCGGGAGGAAGATGAAGGAGAGCACGAAACTGATGGGCAGGATCATGTTGATGGCGGCTAATGTGGGCATTGAAACGAACGGTCCGATGCAATACTGGGCAAGAATTCCAACCTGGAATTGGTAAAAGTCCTTATTATTACACATTCAGGGAATAATACAAATTCTTGGTCAATATTGCTATAATTTTATTATGAAACAAGTCTGATTAGTAAATGTAGAGAAATTTGGCACTTTTTGCTCTTCGTCTATTCCGTAAGGGATCCGGCGTGACGATATTATAGTAATAATTATTACTATTAAACAATACAAATCTATCTTCCTCTGATTTAATTCAGACCAAAATCGGTCACAAATAACGTTAGCGAACCTGCAGAACTTAGTGCTTTCCATAATGTTCTCGGAATACTGTGTAGTCTCCCAATCCACACGGAGTAACAAAATGCAGTTATGATATGCCTATTTACTTGTTCATTTAAAATTTTTGAGGACATCAAACTCATGGTATGTTGTCCTAACTACATTCATACCTATCTGTGATTACCAAAACGTCTTTTATGGGTGGCAATTTCATTAAACTTTATGTACACATATGTACATAAATAAATGAGGAGGATCTAATCTTATCTGCTAAGTAGTGTAAATAAAAAACCATCACGGGATGGACTAATCTAGTGAGGTGTACGCGAGAAAAATATTGCAGTTGTAAATTAAATACCAAATGAAAAGATTGCTTGTAACATGCGGCATAAATATTGGGTTTTATTTACTGCGTTGTTAAATATTTAAATTAATATCTTGAACCTATATATTTTTACAACGCTATAGATATACGATAAACATTTAATGGCGGATTATGGTTGGATTTATTTTACTGACTGGTTCAAAGCGGATTTAGGCGGACAGACTTCTTAGTTTTTGTTATGGAAAAACTAAATGCAGCTATTATGGGTACACATGTTTTGGCCGTATTTGGTAAGAGATTCTACTGTCATAAGTAACATCACACATATTACAAAGAGGTAGTCAGAGGAGTGTAGTAAAATTCCACGTTTCACCAGTCCCATCACCAATCACACGTCCTATTATAGAATAATTGGTGAGTCTGTTGAAGACCTTAGTGTCCTATAAAATACTATTAATATATCGTCACGCCAAGGTAGGCAGAGAGCACAGAGTGCCAAATATCTCTATCCTTACAGACCTGACGTGCTTCTAAATAGATCTCTCACTTCATACAAGCATACCCGTTCGGAAAACAAAATAAAGATAATTTTTAGATGAATATGAACTATTTTAACCATCTACGATGAGATTGCGTTCGCAAATCCTACGATGTAAATGAGACAGATGAGAAAACACCTTCTCATCGCGTCTGCACCACTATTTGCTGTGGCGACGGTGTATAATCTTTATTTGGATTTCATGTGCAATACTTTGTAGTTATAGCAATGAGTCATATCCCTAAGTTGGCTCGTGTAAGTATTTATTAACGTGTACAACGTCGTGCGTAATCATTTATTAAACAAAACACCGGTTAATGGAAGCTAAATGTGTCGTTCTGTTTACACAGGAACAAGTGTTTCGAACCCCTACACGTGGAAATGTTGCTTGTGTTAGAAATAAACGTAACATGTCAAACGTAACATCTCGTCCGTAATCCCCAAAGGGGTAGGCAGAAGAGTGTAGTATACGAGTACTTCCACGTTGCACCAGTTACATTTACGTCCGTTCGAATAGGTGGTGAGCCTATTGCTATATACCGGGCACAGACCCAGACTCCGAGTCACTATTAGAAATTTAAAATTCGAAAAATCCAGTAGTACCCGACCTGGGATTTGAACCCAGGACCTCCTGATTGGCAGTCGCGCTTGCAATCACTCGACCAACGAGGCAGCCGAGTCAGTGTTAGAAATGGTTTTATAATACCGTCTTGACTAAGTACCAATGTGTCAATAAAAACAGATGTATGTATTTTTTTCATGCGACACAGTTTTATCATTATTACCGTAATATACCGTTTCTACGAAAACGTTATCGCAGCACAGATGTATATATATGTATTTTACGACATTTTTAATATCATTATACCGTCATTCCAGGTCCCTTATTGGGTGGACAGAGTTGATCGATTGCCAAATGCGAACTCTATCCTTACGGACCTGACGCGTTTCTTCTACTTCCATCAATCTCACATAACATTGATATCTTACTTATAATTGGATAATATTTTTCGAAATGAACGTAGGTGGGTAGTTGTAAATATTGTCTTTGTAACGTTCGGAAACAATACCCGAACGTTTATGTATTTAATAGACAATATAAAATGATGTCATATGGGTGTGTGAACAGATGGTGCAATGACTGTAACCTACATGTCAAATGGGTTCCAACTGACCTTATTCATGAGCGTAATGAGGGTAGACAAAGCGCCTCTGACTTCGTTGGTGGCGATCTCTCCCGTATACATGGGGGCGACGGTGTACACGATGCCATAGCCGAGACCGGAGAACATTCGCGCCACGCAAAGAACCGCAACGGACTTGGCCACTATGACCAGTATCCAGCCAACGATGAAGGGAATGGCTCCCAGGAGCAGCGTGGTCTTTCTACCGAATCGGTCAGCGAAGTACGCTGACGGGATTGGTGTGAGCGCGGAGCATAAGATCATGATGGAGACAATCCACGACCGTTCCGCCGATGTTGTGGGTATCGAGCTCTGAGGTGACTCCAAATACTGCATGGTCGGCGACGGCCAACCGTAGCATGTCCCCGCTGTAGCGGTGATGAGTGTCGCTGGAAAGACATAAACACTTACATGAATTTACTTATACATTTTTACTTGTATAGACGCTCATTTTGTATACCCAAAAACAACAAACACTTATGATCTTTACACGAATATCTATCCAGGGTAGACATGGAACCCACGACCGCCGGCCCCGCAGTTAGTTACATCAGTTTCAGCTTACATCAATAACAAATATTTGTCCCGGATCCGTCACTAAGTCTCGGCAGTCAGGTTCACTAACCACTTCAATAACGAGTCAGCCATTAATGTGCCTAACATTCGTTACAATTGATTCATTTGATTTAATGCTGTATGTACTCATTTCATTTGTTAGAAAAACGCATAAATGAGGACGCACGGACAAGTACAACGCCCCCCATATTTTCCTTAACATCCTTGGACGCGCGTATTTATCTATATCTCTCGCGCCGTGAAAATGTTTACTTAGATAGCTACGCAGTTAGCATCCAGGGTGATAACAAACAATAATACGAGTGATAAAGTCATACTGTTTGACATGCAAGCAGTTTAGACGTATATTTACGACTTGCGCGATGTGACTGACAGTCGTACCAAACATGTCACAGATGAAGAAATTTGAAATAAGTGTAAATTATTATTAGTACCTATAATGCAATAGCATTCC
>DWJK01005546.1:0-11081 GCA_018248815.1 Croniades pieria auraria
GTTTTTTGTTTATGTCTAACGTGATAGAGAAACCTAAAAACAATAGACTCAAACGTAGAGAAGTACATTTTAGTAGTTTTCTATCTAGTTCTAGTGATTCCTATCAGCGGTATAAATTTAAACGCAAAGGCGGATGGTGAGGAGAATTAATTTTGTCGTAATGTTTATCAATGTCAAAAGTATATGTCGGTATTCGGCCAACGCATACACGTTTCACGTGAGGAAAATAATCAAGGTATTAACGTGGCTTGATAATAACACGTCTTGAATGGTATGAATGATATAAGTAGTATTGTCACGGTCTGCCCAGCATGGAATAAAAACATACGAAAAACCTAATGTTATGATTTTACAATCAAGATTTTATTTTTTAGTTATAGTTATAATAACGCTCGTTTCTTATCGAGATATGGATGATCACGACCAAATTGCGATGTTTTTATTGCGAACAATATTACTCAATGGCCTTCGTGTAAGATAAATCAAGAAAATTTAGAAGAAAAGGTCAGAATCCGATATCGTTTTAAATCAAAAAGTCCACATATACATTTAAGAATAATTAAGAAATTTGAAATTGGATTCAGATACAACTATTGGCTACAAAAAAAACAGTTGGCAATGATTTTTAATGGGAAAAACTTATGGACACTAAACATTTTTATTAAGTTAGTTATTATTCGTTTGATATTGGTATATTTAATATTAAAACTGATTACGAAATATATTCTGGACATAATCAATAAAATTTAAGTCGTCATAATGAAATAAATAATTTTATGCAGGTACCTATGTAATAAGAATAAACTATTTATAACAAAAACTTACGGTGGATAAATATTATTTCCGAATAAAAGTCGGTACATGTTATAGTAAGTTATTTGGTTGATAAAAATCTAGTTTTTGTTACTAATAAAATGCAAGATTGATATATTATGTTTTTATTATCTATATCAACTCTGTTTTTATCTATGTACCTATATATATATTGTAGTAGCATTATGGCTTTCCCGCGTTTTTTCTGCTCAGCAATATCCACAACATGGATCCCTTCATAGATGGAGTTAGATGTCGCCAAAGCGCCTGACTTGACTTGTTTAGAATGATATTTTACCATCAGCGCTTTAATTACAAAAGTATCGTGTCTGACTTGCATGAATCTACATGTTCCATTGATTAATTAATTACAGTTCTATTACTATTATTAGATATTTGATAATAATATACTGTCTAGATAGATTTTTATTTATTTAAAAATTTCCGAGCATTTTTACGTTGTAACTAATCATTACTTCAGAGGAAAGCCGTGTGGTCAGTTGCCTTCAACATTCCACTTAAACCAGTGTCTTGTCCAGATTCTGGTTATTCCAATATAACATTTATTACAACGTGCATGCGTGGGGATTATGGGTAAAGGCTCCACAGGGGAGGCCTATGTCCGGCAGTGGACATAGACAGGCTGATGATAATGATGGTTAATGACAAAATTATAAAAAATATTTTCTCTTTTCTGTCAGATATGGAAGAAGAATAACATTTTTGGCTTCTATTACAATGCTCATAATACTGGGGTTCGTTGTCCCCTTCTCACCCAACTACATCGTCTTCACAACAGTCAGATTCTTTCTTGGAATCGCAACAGCGGGAACTATGGTCGTCTCTTTCGTTCTCATCATGGAGACTATTGGCACCAAGTACAGGGAAATATTTGGCTGTCTCTTCCAAATTCCTTTCATCATTGGTCATATGACAGTACCACTGTTTGCGTACTACTTCAGGAAATGGAATGAGTATTCCCTGGCTCTGGCGATACCACCTTTGATATATTTGGGATATTATTTCGTCCTGAACGAATCTCCAAGATGGTTAATCACTGTAGGCAGAGTCGAAGAAGCGACGAGAATCGTAACGAAGGCTGCCGAAATGTGAGTATATTTTCGGCATTTAATCGATCATTAGGTTTTATTAATAAGACAAGTCATACAAACAGTTTCTCGAAAAGCAACCGGAGATGTCTTATGCCTAAAAACCGAAAGCTGTTTCTGGTTAATCCTAAATACCGATTTGGGTCGGCTTCAGTTTTCCTTGAATGCTAATCTCATAATTATCGGCAATATCAGCAGTTTTGCGTACAGTTTCGAGAAACTAGAAAGCCTCCATTAGAAAAAAATCTCACTCGAAAACTACAACGTACAAAGACGAACCTCCAAGTTTTATATTTGCACATTTCAGATGTCGTCTTAAGTTAGGAGTTATCAAACAATAGTAATTAAAAAGAATAATCCATTATCAATTACAGGAATGGTCTCCCAACAACGAAAATAGCAGAATCAATCAAGCAAATATCTGAAGAGGTAAGCTCCAAAGCGGACGAGCCCAAACCAAACTACTCGGCACTCTTTCAACCATCCCTAAGGGTCAAGACAGCCTGCTGCTGCGCCATGTGGTTGATCACTGGACTCACGTTCTTCGGGTTCAACCAGTACATCAGCCAGACCAGCCCTGATCCTTTTATCAGTGTAGCAGCCGCTGGAGCAATCCAGGTGTTGTATTACGTTTCATTGAAATTCGACCACATTAATTTAACAGTAAAATATAGGTAAAAATATTTCGGAATAACTCTCTCACGACCATGTTTCCGAAATAAGCAGATACTGTGCTATGGTAATCACACAGCTAATAAAATAGCGTTCAGCTTCATTAACCTCTTTGCGAAAAAAAGATTTGGAGCCCAAAGACGACCCAATCTTTATAGGTACTACATAAATACTATAAGGAACATTTCCACTGCTTTCAGATACCCTCCAACTTCGTCTGTATGTGGCTCATCAAGCACTTTGGCAGAAAGCTGACGACGACTACATTCTTTGTGCTGGGTGGCATCTGCGTCCTGATACTCGGATGCGTGCCCAACAGTTTCTGGATAACCCTGACATTGGGAACTCTGGGCGTTAGCTGCACGGCTATCGTGGCGGCATCAATATACATTTACACTTCAGAGTTATTCCCAACTGTGGTCAGAAACATGAGCATGGGAGCTTCGTCCACATCAATGAGGATTGGGTCTATGGTGGCTCCATTCATCTCCAATTTATCAATGACCATTCCATGGCTACCGACGGTCATATTCGGTGTCGCCCCCTTAGCAGCTGGCTTCATCTGTTTAGTGTTGCCAGAGACGAAAGGAACAACGCTGCCTGACAGTATGGAAGATATAACAAATACTAGATAATTATATATTGTTAAAATATCTGTGATTCTTAGTTTTTTTTTATAATTGATGTTTTCAAACAAATGTTAGGGTTACTTGTAAGATTGGATTTAAATTGACATGTGTTGTCCAGTACATTATTTTTTTTTTTATATTTGTGTATTCATCTATCAACCATTACAATACATTTAAAGTGTTATCTCTATCCGCTTAGACCGTCAAATAGGTGCAATACAGTGGGGTGCAAAATATTATATATAACACATTAAATAAGTGTAATAATTGCAATATTGTATTGTTTATAGAATATACGAAATTTTGTGTGTAATTAATTGAATTATTACCAATACTTTTAAAAACCAACCAACACGTGCAATATATTTTTAAAATAAGAATACAAAAAAATAATATTAACATTACCTACAATAAACAATCGATATCATAAAAAGTAAACTTTTTTGTTTAGGTTTAATAGACAATTCCATAGACAAAGGTAAGATGAACGAAACACGAATTTCGTTCGTTAAGTTTCGTAATAATAGCTACTGATCATAGATGGCGCTATATTATATGTTTAATTATCGATTTTGAATTTTGGCGGGAACACAATACAGGTTGCATTCAAATAAGTTAATTGAAATAACTTCTTCGGCTGCAAATGTTTTTAAGTTCCACTGCTGGTGATGTTGCTTCAGCATCATAATGATAGTACTATATACTCATACATAAAAGGTAAAAAAAATTCATATATTCATCATCATTGCCAACCCGTCACCGTCCACTGCTGGACAAATGCCTCTCCAGTAGTGTGCCACTGAGCTCGATCTTTAGCTCTACGCATGCCGGCCACTTTGCTGGCTGTGGTTGGATGCTCATCTAATATATTATTTATTAATAATTAAAAGAAACCATTTTGTTTCTTCACGTTTGGACTCATAGAAAGTCTTGGCCCCAAACCATTAATAGAATAACAAAGTAATAAGTTAATAATGTAATAAATAACGACATAAAAAATAAATGAGACAAATTAAATCTTGTACTATTCCCATTTTAAGTACAAACTTTTATCAACCAATCACTTTAGCTTAAACTAAATGAAGTGGTAAATGGCATTTTGAACCAATACTTTAACAACTATACACTGCTTCGGAGTAACACTACTAATGACTACCAATGAGTAATTAACCTACAAACTTGGCTCAGTCCATAGTGTGTGGGAGGAAGACGAGGCACACTGTCAAACGAATCCAGAAACCCTTCTCTGAGAGAAAGACAGATCAGTTCTGTCTAGTTTTATATGGGATTCTTCTAATGTAGCCTTAAGATTGCTTCTAAGGTAGCAGGACCTGAACAACTCTTCAATGTTACAATGTCTTGACTGTTGTCATTTCCGGAGGGGAAACATCGGATAATAACTTTGCTTACATTGCTTTGACGTTCCATTATACACAGTACATATATTAAACTAAATAAAATGTACGTTAGGAGGTTTTAATACAAATAATTATAGCATCTGTTTGCCTAAATTGGCGAAAAATGCACTAAAAATAAGTATCCTACAAGTCCGCATTACAAGTGTCGCCATCTAACGGATATTTTGATAACAAAATTTAAAATGATCGTAATGCGTTTTACGGTCAATTGATTTATTTATAACTGAATATCTCTTTTTTATTAAATATTATTTAGTATTAACTTGTAACCACGTCATTTTTAATTGTTAATTCACGATTAATTAATTTATTTTTCGATGATCGTCTCATTTTCGTAGATTTTATTTAATTTTTGGCATGTACGTGTAAAGAAGCAATTTTCTCTGTATCGAAAATGTTCTCCAAAGCAATGTTCGGTCATTCTGCTCCTCTCTCGCCCAGTGCGAAAGGTTCTTCGGCGGCGGTTCTTAAGTAGTAATTTCCACGAGCTCTGTAAGAATTACATTCACTAATATAAAAAAAATATGAAATATGAAGTGACGTACGTACTACTATAAATATTACTATAACTATTTTTATATCATCACGTCAGTTCCTTGCGGTTTAGGTCGAGATAATTGAAGGCCAAATATCGCAATCCTACGAAATTTGCTACAAATTCTTCTGCACATAATATTTGTTTCGAAAGGAATTAACATGACCATATAATAATAATATAAATTCATACTAATGTATACATATAAGTAAATTGGAAGTGTCTATTTGTAATGTTCAAATAATCGTTTTTTAATGAGCGCATGTGAAAGTATATAAAAATACGTCAGTCTGTCCGTCTGTTCCGGGTAATACCCGATAGGGCTGAATCGATTTCGACGGGACCTTCACTCAACTCAGGCTCTTAATTTAGAAAGAGTATAATGGGTCCGTACAAAAAAAAGTCATAAAATACAATAAATCCACGTGAACAAAGTCACGGGCACAGATAAATTATAAAGGAAATAATGTCTTTTATTCCTTGCATATGAAAGTAATCTAATGAAAATAAATTAACAGGCCTGTATAGATACACTATTTTTTTTATAATACACAAATCTAAGTAGTACACAGTTACAATACACAAGGTGCTCACGCGACGTCGGTGTCGAGCCCCATTTGTAGCAGCGGCGCCTGCGCGCAGCGGCCGCGCAGGAACGCGTCGTAGTCGCCGCACGCGCGCGCCACGAAGCGCCCGCCGCACACCGCCTCCGCCCAGAACCGCCACGAGCGCCAGTGGCTGCAGAAATCTACCGACCAGCACGCCCTGCCTCGTAACTGTAGCTCCTTTTAACATGTACTATTTTAATTAAGTACTGTGGTGTTGTTTGTTTGATGATTTTTTTTATTCCATATTCCAAATATTGCTTATACTTAGTCTGGCCATAAATATTGTTACAAGGAAAAACGACATTTTTTTATTATACGTAACGTACGTTTAAAAGTCACTAAGCTTTAAAGTTAAAGATAAAATAAGGCGAATAGATGCAATGAGAAATAAAAAGTTGCAATGAGACTAATAACTCACCTTCGACTGTAAGTGGCACGGTTAGTGGCAAGCAGCCAGGCTGCTTCGCGGTGCCGTCATTGGGCCAGAAGTCCACATGACCCGTACTCACCGGGGCTCCGAACCCACCTCCGTCAGTGTGGATTATATCGACAAACTCCGCGTCATCAGCGCTGACGGGCATCGCTAAGAGGGGAGGATAGAATCCAGGGTAGGCGGGATCTAGACCAGTTAGCCTAGAATTAGTAGAACTGCTTCAGAAATGTGCACACTTTTTTAATGATAATTTTAGTTGAACAAAAAATTCGAGAAACACTGAGTGATATTTAAGTTAAACATGGTAATGAAGTTGGAGATGTTCATTCATTTATATGACAGAATAATTGTTTTCCAACGCCATCTAGAGGCAAATAGATCAATTAATATCTCAGCACCATCTAACGGTTCCTAGCAAAGTACATTACGAGCAAAATTTTCGTTTGTGGCCGTGAAGCGCTTAGATAGCCTAAAACTAGCGTGCATCCTTTTCATAGGGGTAGCATTGATCAATTATTGTTGAACTTGTTTAATTGATCATCAACGTATATACTAATTAATTAAAGGTCGTTTGTCTTCCTGCTTAATAAATGACTTACATTAACGATTTTGTCAAGCCGTTTCCATCACAAAATACAATACGTTTTTTATTATGCGAAAGTTATTTTAGAACCAACCCAGGTAAAAACAAGTATCGATCAGTTATTTATAAAACTCATCATTGTGTATACTAAATCTTACCGTGGAACTCGATACCCTCTCGACGATAAGTATCGCGCTATAATTCCCGAGATAACAACTCCCATCGAATGTCCCACGATGTGCAATCCTTGAAGAGACAAGCCGCCCATCAGTAGCTTCCTCAACGCCCTGCCTGTCTCCATGCCTACCTGACATCAAACGTCAAAGGTATTTAATAGCAGAAACTGCTTTGAGGATGACTTCATACAGTGGAATTAATGAAATAGTGAAAGCTTAACATCCGTTGAAAAAATCGTACGTGTTCATCAGACTTCATTTTAGGCAGAGCCTGTCTATGGCACCCCAATATCTATTACGTTAGAAGGGAAGCCACAACCTACTGCTTTCTCATTGCACACCAGTTCAACAGCTTTTTCTAAAGAGGGTGCACAAATATACAACAATTTCTGGGAGTATGGCCAGATGATAACACTATTTATTATTCACTCGATGGTATACCAATTCGCACTTGGCCAACATGGCAGACAATGGTCTTATCCTTATCGTTCTTTAAAAATACCCATGCTCAGCTACAGGATAAAAGGATTGATGAAGATGATGATGAGTAGTACTCACTGGCTCCAGGTTAAGCCCCACGCCGATGTAGTTGCCGAAGCCAAAGTTGGCCCAGTCCAGCACCAGCAGGTTGTAGCCGCCGCGTTGCAGGTATGCGCGCACCACCGACTCTACGCTGAAGTCGGTCCATAGCTCCACGTATCTGAAACATGCGAAATTACTCTCAGTTTTTTCGCATACAATCTTGGGATAGATTATGTATCTATGTCCTAGGGATATCAGATCTGTCTGTTTTATGTTCAAAGACATTATTATATTTATTTAATTAAAGTTTCCCTAATAGGAAAGACTGGCTGATGAGGGAAACAGAAGTACATCGCAAATGCAAAGGGGGAGTAAGAAATAAATCTGAAAATATATTTGAAGCTCATCAGATCTGTAAGGATAGAGTTATTTGGCACGTGGTACACTTTGCCAACCACTTAAGAGACCTAGCGTGACGATGTATGAGTAATAGTAAGATTTAAACTTGATAATGTATATCATACATTACCCATGAATGTAAAACGTTGTGGGCTTTTGCAACACGAAGTTGGGGTCAGACAGGAGACGCTTTATGTTGCCGACGCGATATATACTCGGCTTAGTTATGTTCATGCTGGAAATAAACATATAAGCAAGTTAATGCAAAGGGAAACATCGTGGGGAAATCCGTACAACTTAGTGTTATCTATAAAGTCCCCCTAAGACGTGAAAAGTATGCTAACCGGCCCTTAACCAGCGCGGCAGACTATACCCTTAATTATTGTTATTCATCAATAATCTTTGTTCAACATCGGAACAAGTCGGTTCCGACGGTTAAGTTTTTGCCTTATGAAGAACCACCGCTGCTAAGTTCGCTGCTAAATGACAATCCTGGTGAGACGCTCAGCAAGGTATATCATAAAATACTGGCTCCAAACTGTAATTTTATGCTTACCCATAGTGTACGATTCTGATGTCAGACAAAGTTGCCGACCTGCCTTCGGGCACTGTAATGGAATTATCATTTGTTTCATTCTATTATATAAAATAAGACAATATAATATTTTTGTACATTCTCATAGAAATTTTTGCAATTAAAAAAAAAACGATGCTATTATTAACGAATGTAGGCGAAGGACATCGAAATGAATTGTACATTAATTTTAATTTAACCTTGAAAATTTATTTTTGTAAATAGTATTCGCATACATGAGAAATACTATACTCCACCTAGAATAATGCAACAAATACTCGGGAACATCTAAATAATAATGTTCGTCAAGTAAGTCGGAACAAAAAAACGTTACGGACATGCATTATACGCGTGCGCTCGCGCAATGGTCAGTAGTACCAACGTTAAAAGAATGTATTACTAAAATGTTGGTTTTTACTAAATTTACAAAAAAGTCCGTAACACCATATATCTATCTTCTATATGAATAAAATTATAAAAGTCCGCCATTGTGCAACTATTACGAAAAAACTACTAGATATATTTCAATTGTTAACTGTTCTACATTTAATTTCTTAGACACTTGGCCGTTGTTTAGAAACGAAATTATTGCGATATCCTAATGTAATGCAGAATTACTAAAGTTTTGTACAAAGAGTAATTAGCACTACGTGTTCAGTGCATAAAATACATTACTAATACATTAAGCAACGCAGACGATGTCGTACATATCCGGTACTTAAACGTAACTCACGCCTGTCATCCCCGCAGGGGTAGGAACAGGACTGTAGTACACTCCCACGTTTCATCACGTTACGTTTAAGTCCCATGGAATAGGTGGTGAGCCTTTTGCCATAAACCGGGAGCAGACCCAGACTCCGAGTAACCACTAGAAATTTCAAATAAGAAAATTCCAATAGTACCCAACCCGTGATTTGAACCCAGGATCTCCCGATCGGCAGTCACCCTTGCAACCACCCGACGAAATACGCAGCAGTATATATTTATTTAAAATAAAAGGTGATTTGGAGCATTATTTTAAGGCAGGGCATATTAATCCTTACGAACGAATGATCATAGGACATGGTATATGTAAACATGTTTATCAGTTCTTTGTTTAGTATAACAAAGGCATGTAAATTTGTTTCCAGGGGATTTTAAATGAATTTTCTTAATATATTACACAAATGTATTTATATACTTATAGTTAAATATAAATATGTACCTGGCATAGCGGTGCGTAGAATCTGCTTGAAGCTGTCCACAGAGAACGGTAACGATACATCTCTCTGAGCAACACACGCTGTTGGGAAAATAAAATACATCATCATCAAAACTTTCGTCCTTCCACTCGTACAAACGGATCTCTTTAGAATGAGAAAGAAGGAGAAGAATTGCTAGAGACCGATTAATAATAAAATGCAATTTCATCAACATATCGAAAATAAGCACTTTCCTTTTAACCTTCATACCTATACTTTTCCGTTAAACAGCAGTTAGCGTTGTTGCATTCTGCGGAGTGTGGCATATAAACACTAAGGTATAAAGGGTTGCTTGCATTTGAGTGGAAGTATTGTAATCTAGGATTTGATAACTGCTTACTGAATTCGTTAGATTTATAATATAACAAGATACCATAAAACCTGCTATAATTATACTTGTCGTAGACGGTCATTAGTATGGACATTAAAAGTATCAAAGATAGTCGTTAATACGGACGATTAACGATTGACGGAAACGGTCATTAGTACGGATGTCAAACGAATCGCAGCACGATAGATGGCAGCACTATCGCAATCATACATGGGTAACTTCGTGCTAGAACAGAGCCCAACTGGTGGGGAGACGTTGAATGAAGAGGCCCTTTTCTATTCTGCCGTATGAGAGAGCGGATCCTCCACACTAGGAACTGCTACTCGTTTCGTTTGCCCAGTTTGTTAGTGTTTTATAGGCAAACTAATTTGTAAGACGTTAACAAAAAGTGACTATAGTGTATTCGCTGTTTCTGTTTGTTCGATTACCCGATTACTAGCCCACACTATGTCTGACGATAATGATTATAATATCACCGAACCGACATATTTATGTTGTGATATCAAAATCTCGATATGCAATTTCATTTGATGTGTACTTAATTTTTTAATTCAATTGATTTTTTTCAGACCCTATTTTTATCGTTCCTTTGCTGAACACGGGTCTCCTCTCAAAATGAGAGGGTTAAAGCTATAGTTCGTAACGATGGCCAATTGCGGGTTGGTAAACTACACACACCTTAGAGAACATTGTTTTTAAATTCTAAGTCGTGCAGGTTTTTGCACGATGTTTTCATTCATCGTTATAGCAACTGATGTATTTTAATCTTAATACGCAAGTTATAGGTATAAAATTTACGAGTACCTACCTACAATTGTTCGTTAATAGCCAACTAAACGAATGAAGAAAATGTGATATACAGGTATAATTAATATAAGACTAAAAAACTACCGATATTTTATAAGTGAAAAAATACACTGAAATTCATTATAGATAATTAAATTGCATAAATAATTATAGGTAATTAAATTGCATAAATAATTATAGGTAATTAAATTGCATAAATAATTATAGGTAATTAAATTGCATAAATAATTA